>PVJH01017549.1:0-47546 GCA_004026705.1 Nesogale talazaci | reverse complement strand
ACCTCCCAGAAAGCACCCCCAGGAGGCTCCTCGGAGACCAGGATGGAGGGACTCTGTCTCATGTCCTTTGGACATGTTGTCAAGAGAGGCCGGTCCTTGGAGAAGGACGTCCTGCTTGGGACAGCAGAGGGGCAGCGAACAAGAGGCAGGCCCCCAAAGAGACGGATGGACACAGTGGCTGCAATGACAATGGTGAGGATGGTGTGAGCCCGGGCGGTGTTCTGTCCTGTTCCGAGCCAGGTCCGAACAGACCACACCTAACACCTACGACTGCTAGGGACCGGCAAACCGATGGCGGCAGACACCACAGTGGAAATGGAATGCGAAGGGAATGAATGCAGCTCTTAAATGTCCCGGGACCACCCTTTGTGGTCAAGGCACAGAAGCTCCAGCCCGGTGAGTCCAGGTGTGCAGTTACCCGGCCGTCCGGCAGGAAGTGTCCCCTTCACTGTGGAAGCCCCAATGAGTTTGATGTCAGAGACCACCACTCACTCCCACCCCCACGCCCCCCCCCATCCAAGCCAACCAGGGAATGTATCTAGGCCAGTGGTTGTCAACCTTCCTAACACCGTGAACCCCCAAGCATAAAATTATTTTCATTGCTATTTCATCACTGCCATTTTGCTACATTTTGTTATGAATTAGGCAACCCCTGTACAAGGGTGGTTCGACCCCGAAAGGGATCGCCACCCCACAGGTTGAGAAAAGCTAGATTTTAGGGGATGGCAGGTCTAGCATGTGCCCTGGGAGGCCAGCACCCCTGGTCCCCTCGTCCCCTTTGCGGCTGTGCGCAATCATTCTGTGATTTAAAACTCATTGCCAGACGCACTATTTCCGTAGCTGCGCCTCTGCTGCCAGCGCTTTGCAGCCGGAGCGGGAACTCGATATAGCTGGAGTCTGCTGTGTTGGGGAAAGGACAGAGAAACAGATCTTATAAATAACTCCTGGTTAACGCCAGGAGTTGCAAACACAGAGGCAGAAGAGGAAGCAAATTGCTGAGCATGTATTGAGTGGACGCCATTGGCTCGGAACCCTTGGTGTAAATGGCTGGTTTATTTCCTTCTCATCAAAAACAGCCAAGGCAGACTAGGCCTGCAGGCACCCGGACAGCGACGGAGGGGTCCCGGGCAGTGTCTGCGGGGAGCGGAGGGTGTCCGAGCAGATGATCCTAATTGTCTGCCACAGCAGCCCGGACTGAGCTTAGCCTGGTGCTATGAGCCCCCAGGCCGGGGAGCTCCGAGTTCCTCCTGCTCTGCAGAAAAGACCTGGTCTCTGCGTTGGTCAGGAAGCACTCGGGACAGCAGGACGGGGCTGAGGCCTCAGGAACCCAGAAAGTCTGAAATCAGGCCTATCCTCCAAAGTCCCATCTCCGTGCCCCGCACCGGCCGGACGTGCCGTCCAGGAGCGGTAGGCAGGCCGCTGCAGTTGTGCTCGCTAGATGGCTCAACGATGGTGGAAATGTGCTTTAGTCACGGGCAGCCCCGGGGGTCCCCCTGAACTTCAGGGTGCTCCTAAAGGGTGGAGCCCCAGGGAGCGCAGTCCAGCAATGCCTCTGCCCTGATGGCTCCCACCCTTGCTGCCGGGGAAGCCCCCAAACTGAACACTGACTGGGGGGCTCCCTCGACACCAGGCCTTCTCGCTACCTGGCCTGCAGTTCCCGACCCCGCCAGGAGGGGGAGGTGGGGAGGCGGTTCTGGTGGCGGGGCGGGGAAGGGCCGCCATCAGCAGCAGCTGCAGGTGCCCGTGTGCACCCGGAGGATGCCGCGGCTGTGCAGGTGCAGGAAGTTGAAGATCTCGGAGGGCATGGCGTGGAAGCCCGGCCGGGGCTTGACGTTGTCGTAGTAGTGGTGCGTGATGTAGAGGCCCGAGGGGTTCATGGGGAAGGCCCAGAAGCCGAAGAGGTGCACCTCCTGGCAGAGCTCGAGCGCCGCCGAGACCAGGATGAGGCCGGTGCTGATGCGCTTGGCGCGCACGCCGAGGCTGAGCCAGTAGCGCGACACGTTGACCAGGTACTGCGGGTGGAAGTAGTAGACGGCCTGCGGCGACTGGAAGTCGTCCAGCACGTACTTGACGCGGATGGACACGTCGGTGTTGCGCGTGTTGTAGAACGCCGGCAGCAGCACCGACGCGTTCGGGTACACCTGCAGCACGCGGAAGAAAGGCCGCCGCCACTTCTCCAGCTTGTGGAACCTGTGGGCGGGCAGGGGAGGCAGGCAGCGTGAGCGGTCTGCAGCCCAGCCAGCCTGTGGTTCCCCACGAAATGTCCCCCCAATCTGGGCACAGGAGCTGGAGTCTCACTACCCCTCCCTTGGTTCACTGGGCTCTCCCAGGACAAGGTGGGTGGGTGGATGGATGGATGGATGGATGGATGGATGGATGGATGGATGGATGGATGGATGGATGGATGGATGGATGGATGGATGGGTCGATAGATGGATGGGTCGGATAGATGGATGGATGTGTGGATGGATGGATGGATGGATGGATGGATGGATGGATGGATGGATGGATGGATGTAGATAGGTAGGCAGATTATATGTAGCCTTGGGAAGAGGACCCTCAGGGCCCAAATGCACAGGTGTGACTACAGGGGTCAATCTGTAGGGCACATGGAGAGGTGGCTCTCTCACATCCTCACTCCACACACTGCTGAGCCAACTGCTTCCCCACCCCACCCCTCAAAAAGGCGTTCCCCACCCATGGGAGCCAGCTTATCCACTCCCACTGTCCCTTTCTCTCCCGCTTCATCTGACCCAGATGGAGTGACTCTGCCCAAGCGGGGGCTTCCACACCTTCATCCCCTCCTCCAGAACCTCCAAGACCCGGGGAGGTCTTTCCAAGAGGGTGAGGGCCGGATCTTTGCACACGGCATCTGCCCACTGCCATCTGGACACACTCGGTGTAAGGGGCACAGTGGCCCTGGTCACTCCCTGGAAAGCTCACTGACAAAACTCAAAGCAAAGGGAGTCAGAGGGGCACTTCCAGGAGCAGGGAGCTGGGGGAGCAGGTCATGGTCCATGTTCTGTAACCGCCGTCTGGACGTCCATCATAGTCGATCAGGTCTGACACACACATATGCTAGGTTCCCTGGTGGTGCAAATGGTTCGGCGCAAAACTACGAAATGAAAGATGGGCCGTTTCAACCCACCTAGAGGTGACTTCTGAAGACAGGCCGGACAATCTGCTTCCCAAAGGGCCCCTCTTCAAAACCCCTTACTGAGGTGCAACCCTATTCCACGCACCCGGGGCCACCAGGAGTCAAAATCGGCACCATGGCCACCAACAAGCTGTTCGATAAATATTTAATCACAGGCAACATCCCTGTGTGAGCAGACCTCTTAACTGAGATTTAAATATTTTTTACATGTTTCAGTAGAAACCAGTGACTTTCTTTCTTTCTTTCTCTCTCTTTTTTTTTTTTTTGACTTTCATTATTATATTTAATTTAACCTCGATCCAAAAGATGGGAGCCTTGATGGGCACAGTGGTTCCGCATGAAGCTGCTAACTGAGGGGTCGACAGTTCAAAAGACGGCAGTTTTAGTCCCATAAAGAGTGAGCAGCCTCAGAAACCCACAGGGGAAGTTTGACCTGTCCTACACGGGTGGCTATCAGTTAGTATCGGCTCCCTGGCAGTGAGCGTGGTTTTTTCTATATCCAAAATACTGTTTTCACTCGGTCTTCAGGCTACAGGATGAGTGAGACAGACCACACCGTGTCCTGTTGTTCCACAGGAAGCCTCCGGAATCCAGAGTGGGTTGTCCCTGCCACGTGTCAAGAGTGCAGCTCCGGGGAGGGGCCACCAACCTGTCTGTGATGATGCTGGGGTTCACAGTGACCACGTCTGTCTTCACCCCCACGTCCACGCTGTACTTCTCTGAGATGGGAGGCAGATTGCACCTGCGGAAGGAAGAGGCCAGGCATCCCAATGGCAGCAGGTCAGTCATTCTACAAGGGGCGCTGGGGAGCGGGTGAGAGCGGGTGAAGGAGGGCCCATGATCAGGGGGCAGAGGGGTTGAGTGTCAGCCAACTGGGTGGGCTGTCCAGTAGGTGCTGAAGCCCCAGGCACTGGGAAAGCCCAGTTGCCCTGGTCCCTGGCCTTGAAGTCCCAGTCACCATAAGAGGCGGAGAGACCACCATCGGTCGTCTGTGGCGACAGCTGTACTACGTGGCTTTGGACTAGAGTTCCACACTGTCCTAGAGGGTCGTCATAAGTCAAAATCAGCTGGATGGCTGTGGCTTTCGTTTTTTGGTTAGGTGGAGGGACAAGCAGTCACGCTCTCAGATAAAGCTTACCGCTGTAATTATATGGCCAGAAAGAGACCATGGGCTAACCCTAGGGGTGGACGGCTAAGTGCTCTAACCCAAAGGTTAGCAGTTCAAACCCACCCTGCCTCTATGGGTGCTCGGCCCCCATCAAGATTTCAGCCTGGGAAGTCCTTCAACTCTGTCGCACGGGGTTGCCCTGGGTCAAATGGACTCGGTGGGCCTTATCAACGACACCGATGACAGCAGAAAGAACCCAAGACCAGAAACAGATCCTCATTCCCGCCTCAGTGGCTGCACGGCCCATGGGAGGAGGAAGGTCACGCCGCTGACATTTCCCATCTTCCATCTCAGAGCCATCCAAGTCAGCACTGCCAGAGCCCAGCCCGGGTCCTGCCCCCCAGAAAGGCTTTCTACATAGGAGCCTCTGCTGAGGGAGTCCTGGTGGCACAGTTACGTGCTCAGTCACTAAGCAAAAGGTTGGTGGTTCAAACCCACTCAGACAGAAAGGCCTGGCGGTGACAGCCTCCAGTCAGTTCTACAAGGTCACGCAGGGCCACTGAGAGTTGACAATCAACTCAAGGCAGCCAACATCAACCACCTTATCTCATTAACGTATTCACTTAATCCTCCCACGAACCCCAAGGGGGGAGATACTGTTATCATAGCCATCTTCCACTGCAGGAACAGGCCCAGACAGTCAGGTAATTCACCCGGGCAGCGGGAGGGGTGAGGAGAAGGAGGTGGAGGAAGAGGAGGAGGAGGAGGCAGAAGAAGGATGAGGTAGAGGAATAGGAGAAGGTGGTGGTCGAGGAGGAGGACACAGGCAGAGTTGGAAGGCACAGGCACAAGGTGGTCCTTTACCGGAACACGAAGTCGGCACTGTTGATCTCCTGGCCGCAGCGGCTGTTCTTCAGAATGCCCCCGTTGCCCACCACGGCACACTTCTTAAACTGAGAGCGGTAGTAGGGCATGTCCTGGGGGAGGCAGACAGAGTCCGGTCAGCCCTGCCCTGCCTCCACCTGGGGCTTCCCCTCTGCCAGAGGGCGGGCCCTGGACTGTGGAGTGGAGTGACCCTTCCAGGGTCCAGGTGAGAAGCGCTGCCAGAGCCTCACTGCCAGCGGCTGGGGTGTCGAGTGAAGGAGCTGGCACCGGTCAGGGCCTCTGCAGCCTCATTCACTCAGCCCTGGGAGGCCTCCAGTTTCCAGAGAAGAGAGGACAGGTGAAACGTTTGTTTGCCCCCGGTGCCAAGAAGGCTGGCCTCTTTTCTGCCTTCCTGTATCAATGCAGGTGTCCTGAGAGGCGTCTGCGGCAGAGGTTACACAGGGACAATGACCCCCGAGCCTGCCTCTCGCCCCTTTCAGCTCAGGACGAGCTATTCCATGAGAGGACCCAGGCCCCGGGCAGTAACATCGCCTGGGCTGGGATGAGCGAAGAGATAACATGTCCGAGGAGGGTGAGAAGACACAGACCTCCGGGGGCCTCCCATGAAGTCAGGGTTCCCGGGGTGGGGAGCCTAAGTCCGAGCCAGCGTGGAGGTGGTCTTGGCAGTGGGGCCCTCCAACCTTCACCTCCACTGGCACGGCTGCCCTGCCCTGGGCACCGGCGGCTCCCTGGGCACACTCTCCCAGGAAGGCAGCAGCAGCAGGAGAATCCTGGCCGGCCCAAGTGCTCTTAGGCTTGGCTCTCCCACGTTCCTGCTCTGAACCTCAGCCCTCCTGGGCAACCTGAATGCAGGGAAGGACACAGGCCAGGAGTCAAGGTAGGGGTGGATCGACCCACCCGCTGCCCGCCTCCGGTCAGCCCGGGCTCCTGGGAGGCAGAGATGTCCAGTGCCAAGGCCAGGGAAGTCCTGGGCAAGCCAGGAGGAGTCGACAGGCTCACATTTGCTGTTTTGTTTTTAACCATCTGATTGGGACACAATCCACCGATTGCACAATTCAATCCTCCAGTCGTATTTGACCATATTTTCCTTCTTCCTTGTGCCCTTTGTGACAAGCTCCCTGTCCCCCCCCCTCCCCAAACATTCCTGCCGTCGCCTTGAGGAGCCCTTGGTCCCGTCACTCTGTCTCTAGCTTCACCACCCTGGATTTCACACAGATCAAAAGAACACACCGAAACAAAGAGACAGGGAAGCTAAGAACTATAGCAAAACAAGATGGAGCAAGACCTCGATGGAAAAGGGAGCAGGCAATAGGAAACGCGAGAACGGCTTTAAAATGGGCCCAAGGGGAGATGAGGTCTTCAAGAAGGAGCCGCCTCAAGGTCAGCCAGGCCCCGCCGAGGGGATGGTGGCTAAGTCGTCAGGGTCTCGGGGACGCGTCTGTGACGCCAGGGCAGTCACCGAGGGATCTCCCGGGAATCCAAGGAGACGGGCCACCTGGCCGCTTCTCATCCTTGGCACCTCTGCGATTCTGGACCAGACGATCCTGTCGGGCGGGGAGGGGGGCTGCCGATTGGGAAGGTGGGCAACTTCCCTGGCCTCTGCCCTCTGCGTGTCAGTCACACCCTTTGTCGCCGGCTATCTCCTGGGGGGACACCTGCCCCAGGCGTGAGCTCTGGGATAGATGATGAGCCTGGCCCAGAGGCAACTCAGCAAAGGGGATCAGGGGTTCTTAGTAGGCGCCACTCCCCACCCTCAGCTCTGACACCTGGAGCCGACCAGAAGGTTCCCATCGATTGCCCCCCGCTGGTCAGCACAGTCAGCACCTTGGAGCCTCCAGGGGCATCCGCAGCCAGAACAAGGTCTCGTGGTGGCTCCACCTGGTGTCCTTATTCGTGGCCTGTCTCCTGGAGGAGCGGGCCCAGGGGACCGGGTCAGGAACAAGAGCATCTAACAAGGACTTGGGGCGGGAACTTCACTCTTGGACTTTGACCAGAGGAAGAGAGAGAAAAAAGCCGTCCCTCGAGAAAATATTGAAAGCTTAAGTTCTAGGAAGTGTTTTCTGACTTCTGGAAGTCAAGCATTACCTGGGATCCTGTTGAAAATGCAGATGCCAGAGCTCTTTATCTCAGAGCCTGAGGATGGGGGCAGGAAGCTGGGGAGCTGTATTCTTTTGGTTTTTTACAAACCCAAAGAAGCACTTTAATCCTTAGGGGCGTTTGGGAAATGTTTGTCTATGCCCGAACCAAAATAAACAAACTCACTGCCCCGAAAGTGGACTCCAATTCACCTCGGCCCTACAGGACAAGGTAGAACTGCCCCCACGAGGTTTCCAAGAGTATCTTGCTAGAAGCAGACCGCCACCATCTTTCTCCCATGGGGCCCCTGGTGGGCTTGAACCACTGAGCTTTGGGGTAGCAGGCAAGCACGTCTGCCAGGGCACCGCCAGGACTCCTATATTCCCAAGCGCCACACTCACGACCACCACATCCGTTCCGAATCACAGTGACACTATAGGCTAGAGTAGAACTGCCCTGTGTATTGTTGTGAATGTAAATCTTTTTTCGTTTGTTTGTTTTGGGGGCATCACTGGCCTCTGGTGGTGGGAGTAGGAGGCCCAGCCTTGCTGCTGGATTTGAACCTCCGACCCAGTGGACCGCAGTCCCGCACACAACCACTAGGCCACTGGCCAGCCCCTGTAAATCCTTTTTTTAAAAAATAAATCATTTTATTGAAAGCCATAGATTTACAGCTCCTATAACAATCCATACATCAGTTGCGTCGAAGGCATTTGTATGTATGTTGCCATCATCATCTTCAAAACATTCTCTTTTTGCTTGAGCCCGTGGTATCGACTCCTCTTTTTTCCCTCCACCCCTCACCCTTGTAGACCCCGATAAAATATGAATTATGACAATTTTCATGTCTTATACCATCCACTGCCTCCCTTCACCCATGCTTCTGCTTTTCTTCCCCCTGGGGGAAGGGGATTGGTTAGATGTCGATTATTGTAGTCACGTCCCATTTCTCCTCCTTCTCTCCCATGCCCTGATGGTATCACTACTTTCATTGCTTTTTCTAAGGAGCTAATCTGTCCTGGATCCCATATATTGAAAGCTCTTATCTGCATCAGTGTACATGCTCCGATCTATCCTGATTTGTAAGGTAGAACTGGGGTCATGTTAGTGGGAGGGAGGAGGAAGCAATAAAGAAATAGAGGCTCCCCCCCCCACACACACACACACATACACTATCATGAGCCCAGTTCTACCTTACAAATCCGGCTAGACCAGAGGATGTGCACTGGTACAGATAGGAACCAGAAACATGGGGAATTCAGGACAGATGATCCCTGCAGGACCAGTGGTGAGAGTGGTGACACCCGGAGGGTGGAGGGAACGTGGGGTAGAAAGGGGGAACTGATTATAAGGCTCTACCTATAACCTCCCCCCTGTACCCTAGGGTACAAACAACAGGGGAGAGGGTGAAGGTAGACATCGGACAGTGTATGCTATGACAAAATAATAATAATTTATAAATTATCCAGGGTTCACGAGGGAGGGGGAGTGAGGAGAGAAGGGAAATATGAGGGGCAAATACCAGGGGCTTAAGTAGAAAGAAAATGTTTTGAGAATGATGATGGCAACACATGTACAAATGCAGTCTGCATACAATGGATGGATGGATGGATGGATGGATGGATTGTGATAAGAGTTGTATGAGCCCCCAATAAAATGATTTAAAAGAGATATGAAAATATTAATAGTTTGGGGCTGAGCCCCGGTGGCATAGTGGTTGTGCGCGGGACTGCAGCCCACTGGGTTGGAGGTTCAAATCCAGCAGCAAGGCTGGGCCTCCTACTCCCACCACCAGTGGGCAGTGATGCCCCCCCCCAAAAAAAGAAAAGAAAATATTAATAGTTTATTTTGTATCGGGGGCTCACGGGGCAAAAAAGAGGAGCTGATACCAACAACTTAATAGAAAGTAAATGTCTAGAAAATAATGAGGGTAACATATGTACAAAGATGCTTGACACAATTGATGTATGGACTGTTGTAAGAGTTGTAAGAGGCCCCAATAAAATGATCTTTTAATTAAAAAAAAAAAACCTGGGAAAAAGAAGAAATAGAGGGACATTGTGTGTTTTGTCAGTCTCTCACCCTAGCTGACTCTTAATTTTTTTTCCCTAACCCTAATTCTATTTTCCTTTTTTTTTCCTGGTCTTCAGCAACTTCACGCCCCTGAGAGAAAGCATTCTTTGGTAGAAGAGGAGGAGTGAGCGAGTGAGCGAATGAGTCCACTCTTAATTCTTTATGGATGTCAAAAGTCTCCTTTTCCTCCCAGGGAGCAATTAGTGGTTTCAAACTTCTGACCTTGCAGTTAGCAGCCCCACACCACCATCTGCTCTAATCCAAGGGTTGGTGCTAGAAGGCCTGTGGCCTGTTTTTGTTTGGCCAGTGAGGTAAGAATAGATTCAACGTGTTCAGGTGACCAAAAGAAAATATACTTTGTGGCATATGGAAATTACCACAAAAACACAAATTTCCTGTAAAACACACACACACACACACGAAAATCTCAATGTAAAATGAAGACTAACCTATTGCAACACAACCATACCCACTCCTGTCTTGTCCATCCATGGCTGCATCTGTGCTAATGTGGTCACTGACCAGGCAGTTGCCCTGCAGTGACCCGGCCTGCCTGGGAAGCTTGAAATGCCACCTGGTCCTTTCCTGAACAAGATTGACAAGCCTTGTTCCAGTTCAGCAGGGGTCACCCGAATCATAACAGTAGTAAAATGACAGTGATGAAGTAGCAATGAAATAATTTTATGCTTGGGGAGATCATGTGCTTATGTTAATTTCATGATGGAGATATAGGGGTGGAGTCTAGCCTGTTAATCTGGAGATAGCCCTTGAGTAGCCAATGAGGCCTCCGTGTGGGCATGACTTTCTCCTTAGACTTCTGAGAAAGTTCGCAGTATTTCCCTCATAAAGATGAGAAGCTATTTCTTCAGTTGTTGGGAGAGTCTCAGAGACGATGAATTACAGACAGGACAAGATGGCAGTGTCCGAGGAGCTGCATGAGTCAGAGGAGAAGCCACACGGCCTTGCCCGATGGAACCAGACCTCTGAAGCTGGAGAAGCCATGTGGAGAGCCCTGCCAACGTTGAGTTGCTTCTACCACCACTGGATGGATGCTGTTGATGGACCCTGAGCCCTGGAAATGAGGAGCCATGAGGGGACCCCTGCCAGCACCAGGACTCTGCACCCACTGGCCTATCACTTTGTGAATCAGAAGGAGACGTTATAGACTGATATCGGGCATATGGGCTAATATGGGACTTATGACTTTGAACTGGACTGGACTGGGATGCTTTCTCAATGCCCCATTCCTCTTGTATATAACCTTTTCCTTATATCCATATGCATGTCTATGAGTTTGTTTCTCTAGTCTACCCAGACTAACACACCACCATATGAGAAACCGTAGGAAAGGGTGGTGGCATGAGGAGGGTTGAGAACCACTGCAGTGCAGCAGGCGTCCTTGGACCCATATGTGGTGACCTGGCTGTGTTCTACCCACTGCCTGAGATGCAATGGATGACTGTGCCCTCGGCCTGGCGAGACCCAGGTGTGTGAAGAGAGTCACACTCCACCGCCCTCCTGTTCCACACCACCACCTTGGCACCTCCTCCACACTGCAAGTCTGGCCAGCTTCACTTTGTTGGTGCTCCCCCAGAGAGTGGGGTGACACGGAAAGGCTTGAGCAAATGATCAGCCGGGTTCACCTCACGGGAGAACCACTGTGGGGCCTTGACGTGTATGTGGGGTTTTCTGCACAGACCACACAGACAACATTTGCAAGCATGCTTTGACCCTTGTGCCACTTCACATGCCCGACATGGAACAGGAGATGATGTGTTCTCGAGGACGAGTGGTGCATTTGCAAGCGGTGTACTCGATAAAAATCCTAAAGTGACCAGATGTCCCGTTTTTGGTGGGACAGTCCCGATTTTTGGAAAGAATTCACAACAAGCTAGGGACCGGTGAGAGAATGGAAAAGGAATATTACCCCTGCCCCCCCTTTCCCCCTGCCCGGTCATTGGTGTCCCACTTTACCAATGTTAAAATCTGGTCACTTTAGCCTAGAATAAGATGACCAGAGTCCCACTTTTTAACAATCTGTCCCATGTCCGGCGGCATTTTAAAATTAAATACATATATTGCAATACTATTTTTGCGTTCTATAAACATTTTTTTGAGGGGGGGGCATCACTGCTCTCCGGTGGTGGGAGTAGGAGGGCCAGCCCCACTGCTGGAATTGAACCTCCAACCCAGTGGGCCGCAGTCCCGCATACAACCACTATGCCATCGGGGCTCAGCCCTCCATAAACATTTTTGTTGTTCCATATAGACCAAATTTTTAATCAAGGACTCCCCTGTCCCCGGTCAATGGTGTCCCGCTTAAAATCTGGTCACTTTATGACCTAAAAGCACTTTCTTGCCAGAAATCACTATAGAAAGTCCCCAGGGGGTGCTCAGTGTGGTCAGGCAGGGCCCGAAGGAAGCAGGAGGGAGGGTTACTAGACCTGGAGATGGCCACAAGGACCGGCTCCGAGGGAAGAGTCAGGGGACACCACCCCGCCAGCCCTGCCCCAGGGACGGAGGAAACAGCACCTTGGGAAACATGCGGAAGATCTCCTGGTTGATGTGATAGATGCCGCTGGTGTCCACCTCATACTTGAGCTTCGTCCCCAGGGGCGTGTTCTTCTGTGTGGTGAAGAGGAAGGAGGGGGCGTTGCAGCACCTGGTCAGTGTGGACCTGTCCGGGGGCAGAGAAAGGTGACACGGGCTGAACTAGACACGCAAGGAAGAGGGAGACTAGGTACTGGTGAGCCTCCAGGAGAATGGCAAGCTGTGATTGATGTCAGCTCTCTGCAAGGCCTTGCCCCTCCCCCCACCCCCCCAGGCCTGCCTCCCTGCCCTCCTTCCACTGCATGAGCTGGTCTCCCCAGCTCTCCAGACACTGCCCGCTGAGGGCCCAGGCCCGCTCCCTGGTTGGACTCCCACGGAAGGTGTACCACACACTCCTGAGTCCCCCAGATCCCTTCCCACGTGGAGCCAAGCCCCGTGACTGTAGGGACCATGACTTCTGCGTCCTGCAGACACTGGGTCACTCACACAGGATTCGACACAAAGGCCAGCACTTACTCAAGGGCCCTTGCACCTCCCTGGGGTGCAAGATCTGCAGGGGCCCCAGAAATGCCAGCCCTGCTTCAGTCCCCCATGAAAACCTGGCAGCAGCGGCGCCCTTGGCCACCTGGTCCCCACAGCAGGCGGTGCACAGAGCCAGGGCAAGGTGGCCGGCAGCGTTTTGAAGCTGTCTGATGAGTGGGGGTGGGCTGGGGACTGGGATGGACCGACTTCCTACAGTCTGTGGACGGTGGCTTCCCAAAGAAGAGCTTGTTGGTCTACTTCGTTGTCACCAAATCAGTCCTGACGCATAATGACCTTGAGTTACACAGAAGAGCTGCTGCCTGGGCTTGGCTGGCTGTCATCTTAACAGAAGCAGGTCACCAAGCTTTTCCTCCATGGTACTACTGGGGAGGTTCAAACCGTCTTTGGGTTAAAAGTCAAGCGCACACACAAAAAAAAACACAAACTCACTGCCATCGAGTGTGTGGCAGTCATGTACCTTTGTCAATTTCATGATTGAGCTGTAGGGGTGGAGTCTAGCCTGTTAATCTGGAGAGAACCATTGAGTAGCCAATGAGGCCTCGTATGGCTTTCTCCTGAGACTTCTGGGAAGTCTCGCGGTATTTCCCTCACGGAAATGAGAAACCATTGTTCCTAGTTATCGGGAGTCAATCTCTGAGTCGGTGAACCACTGACAAGACAAGATAGCAACGTCCAAGGAACTGCAGGAGCCGGAGGAGAAGCCACACAGCCTTACCCTAATGGAACCAGACCTCTGAAGCTGGAGAAGCCACGTGGAGACCCCAGCCAGTGCTGAGTTGCTTCTACCACCACTGGATGCTGTTGATAGACCCTGAGCCCTGGAAGCGAGGAGCCCTGGGGAGATCCCTGCCAGCACTAGGACACCTCTACTGCACGTGCTTCATGAGTCAGAAGGAGACTTTATAGATTGGTATCGGACATATGAGTTAATATTGGACTTATGACCTTGGACGGGACTGGGTTGGGATGCTTTCTCAATGTTCCATTCCTCATGTATATAAACCTTTCCCTTATATCCATATGCAAGTCTATGTATTTGTTTCTCTAGTTTACCCAGACTAACACAATTGCCTAAGGATCTTTAAAAAAAATACTTAAAACTGTGTGTGTGTTTAAATTCCCTGCAGTTTTGCTCACAATAACACAGTCAGACACAAGCTCCAACAGAGTTCAAGCTCACAGGCAAGCAGGCTTGAAACACAGCCTCCAAAGGAGAATGTGGCTGAGGAAGCCGGCTTGGGAAGCAGCCGAGGGTCGGCATGGAATTTGCTAGCGTCTGCAGCTGCTGCTTCACTCTGCCCTTTTCCTCTGGGGTGTGACCACTAGACTCAGGGATAAAATTGGATCTTGGATCCCCTGGTCCTGGGAGCCCAAAGTCTTCTACCCTGACCTCTTCAGGAGGACAGGAAAGTGCAGTCCACTCTCTGCCACAGGCCCTCGAGGGGGACCCCGTGTACCTCTGGCAGCATCGTCTTTCAGTTGTGTGAGTGATCAGTGGACACAACCTCCATGTGGCTCCCGGGGACCTGGGCCTTGCTGAGAGTCTTATCAGCCCTGCCCTCAGCACACACACATCTCGCCAGCCCCCTGACCACTTGGACACTCTGGGAGGGGAGCGACTTCGGGGATCCACTCAATTTCGTACTCCACTTCGAGGCGGGTGGGTCTCTGCCAACCACACCCTCACTCGGCCTAGATGTCCGTCCACAGCCTCAAAGATCCCTCTGGGTTGATCCCTCCTAAAAGGCCACCACTTTAAACACCGCCATCTCTCCAACTGTGCCTCTCAAAAACACTACTGTCTGGCAGTAGTGGAGCCTGGGGCCTTGGTCTCAGGGCTGCACGTGTGCAATTGGTGGAGAGGGGTTGCATACTTCAAACAAAACGAAAACCCTACTGTTCTCTCGAGGGGTGGCCTGGAATGGAGGCAAATTAGAATCCATGCTGAAAAAGGAAACTCAAATTCCTTAAGGAGGTTCACTTTCCATAACCCGCTCCACGGGGGGCACCTTTGTGCTCACGGTTCCTCTCTGTCCATTTCAAGGAGCCCAGGATCGCCGAAATCTAGCGGGCACACAAATGCCCACGGTCACATTGATGGCTGGAAGTGAGGTCAACCATTCAGTGCTTCCTTAGTGGGCAATACCACCCCCCCCCCCAAGAGGACGCAGAGGGAGGGGCTGGAAGGATGCAAGAGGGGAGGCACAAAGGCAGATCCCTACCCTGTGTCTGGGGTGGCAGGCTCTAGTATCAACGTTCTTCACTGCTAGAGGGACACTGAGTAATTTTTTTTTTCTGAAAATGGGGCAATAAGCCAAATAAAGTTTGGGGAACCTCTAGGCTTGCACTAAGGCAAGACCCTACATTCATGCAATGGCAGAAACAGAAATACCCTTAACCCAAGCCCAAGCCCACCGATATCGAGTTGATTCCAACAGAGAGCGTACCTGTGTGGCAGAACAGAGTAGACACAGCCCTGCTTAGAGCAGCTTTTAGTCTTTCTGGAGGCGCATGTCCCTCCCCCCCCGCCCCCCCCAGCATAGCTGGGGACTCACACTGCTGATCTACAGATCATCCATAGAACACTGCACCACTGCACCACCAGGCTCTTCAAGGACCTTAAAGTTCACCATGAACCACTCCCCCCCCCAAAAAAAAACAAAATTCTAGGTGTCTGCTATCAGTTTAGCACAGGGGCGTACCATACGTCGATAGAGATGGGTCTAATTTCGTATGTCTAACCCTAACGATAACCTTAAAACTAACCCTAAACCTGAGTCTAACACCAACCCTCACCCTCATCCTAACCCATCTATTATTTTAATGCCACGGGGTCTACCCGCACTACATTTGCGATTCACTGTAGATCGTGCTGGACGTATTGAGCACCCTGGGAAGGCGGACGCGTCCTGGAATTGCCTCTGTCAGTGGTGCGTGGAGAGCAATGAGGAGACTTCCGGTGGCTGGAGGGCGTCTTGAAGATCTGGTGTGGACCACTGGAGCAAGAAGGGGACCCAGCCGGGCTGTCACCACAGAGGCTTCTGGGAAGCTGTGAGCAAGCCCCTTCACTAACCACCCCTACTGCAAACGGCGGTGACATCAGCGACCTTGCTGAGGGTGAGAAGGTGGGGGGCTACTGCCTCACCCAGTAGATCCCTGGCAAACATCTCCCACCCGTGACCCCCAAGTGTCCCCCACCCCCGACCCTCGGGGGGAAGAAGTCGGCTGGCGCAGTTACTTGAAGTGGTTGGCTTCGGTGACGTTCAGCGCCCACGTGCACATCTGAAGGCTCTTCCACCTGTCGAACAGCTCTGACTGCTTCACCCTGCGGGAGAGGAGGCCGAGAGGGCGAGGGTCAGGCTCCCTCTCACCCACACACCCACCCCCAGGGCTGCACGTTTCCTCAGGGGAGGGGGGTGCAGCCCGTGTCTTCGGGGGAGCGGGGGCTGCTGGGAGAGGTATCAGCACTGTTCCCACACTCAGGCTCGAGACACGGACTCATGGTCTCCATCCTGGAACCAAGCAGCCGAAACCAGGCATCAGAGACAAGCCCTTTAGTTCCCTCCGCACAACCACGTGCTTCTGCTGGCGGGCGGGCGTCTGTTTCTCTGTTTCTCAGCACCGCAGTGGCCTCGGACATGCAGAGCGAAGCCTGAGAGTACTGCCTGAGAGTCAGTTCCGACTCAGAGCAACCCTGTAAGACTGGTTGGAGCTGCCCCTGTGAGTTTCTGAGACTTAATTCTTGACCGGAGTAGAAAGTCCTGGCTCTCTCCCGAAGAGCTGCTGGCGGTTTTGAACTGCCGACCTTGCAGCTCTTGACCCAACTCACAACCACTATGTCACCATAGCTGCTCGCAGCTAGAAGGACCACGTCCAAATCAAGCAGCAGCCTCCCTTTGACGAAGTGACCCCCAAGTAGTACACTTGAAAAGAGGTAGAGTGGGATTAGGGAATTTTCAGTTTTATTTCGTTTTCATCAGTTTACATTGAAAGAATCGCCTGAGGCTGCCCAGTCTAACCCACTGCTAGGGACTCACAGGGACACTTTGTAGGGTTTTTGAGGTTTTAAACAAATATAAACACGCAAAAGGACCCCATGCACACACACACACAAAGAAGTTTGGAAATGATAAGTTGATGTTCACGCATGTGTAATTATGTGCAAAGTCACTCACTATGAGTTGGAGACGACTCTATGACAATAGGGTTAACGGGATCCCTGGTGACCATCTGTCCACTGTTTCAGTGCTGAGCCGTGCGTGCTGCTGGGGATGGGAGAAGAGGAGGAGGAGGTGGAGATGGTGGTAGTGGTAGTGGGAGAGGAGGAGGTGGTGGTGGAGGTGGTGGTAGTGGTAGTGTAGGTGGTGGGGGTAGAAGAGATGATGGTAGTAGTGGTGGTGAAGGTGGGGGGTGGAGTAGGTGATGGTGGTGGCGGTGGTGGTGGAGGTGGTGGGAGTGGAGGAGGTGATCGTGGTAGTGGTGGTGGAGGTGGTGGTGGTGGTGGTGATGGAGGAGGAGAAGGAGGTGGAGGTGGAGGTGGTGAGGATGGTGGTGGTGGTGATGGAAGAGGAGGAGGAGGTGGTGGTGATGGTGGTGGATGTCATGGTGTCAGTTCTGATCCATAGCGACCCTCAGTACAGAAGGAAACACTGGTTCTAGGCCAGCCACAGAAACTTACAGACTAAGGGTGAAGAACCGTGCACAGCAAGATGGATATCCATTGCCTAATTAAGGAACCGAAGAGAAAAATCTAAATCTCCCTGAAAAACCAGCTGACTTAGAGGAGACCCATATACACAGTCACTGCAGACAGTGCCCTCAATTCTCATCCAAGGGCCCGAGGCCACTTTCCCTGTCCCTGGACCCCACACAGCTCTGTGTCCCTGATGCTCTTTCCTGTCTCAGGTCACTCTATACCATTTCAGTCCAGAGATGCCTCTTTCAGTCCCAGTAACTCCTTCCTGATTTCCCCTGTGCTCTGGTTCTTTGCTACAGAAGTGTCCAGAAGCTTCCAGGGATGCCCTGACCTGATAGGGTCATGAGCTCCAGAAAGACCAGGGTGGTTCCCCCAGCATGCGCTGCTCCTCTGCAGGAGGGTAGCAGAACATGCCACATCACGGAGCTGCCTGCAGGCGGGCTCGAGACCCTCAGTAAGCAAACCTGGCACTGCTAAGGGGTGCCACAGGGGAGTTGGCTCGACCTTAGGGCTGCCCTAGGCCCACTCAGTTCTGTCCTCTGCCAACAAGTTCACTGCTTCAGACACCTGCCAAAAACATGGCCCTGGCAATGCTCCAGCTTGGGGTCCCAAGAACTCCCCTGCTACCAAAGTATCGGCCCACTTTCTATGCCTCCAGATCCCTGGTGGCACAGTGGGTAACAAGTTGGGCTGGTAGCTGCAAGGCCAGCGGTTGGAAACCACCAACTGCCTTTCAGGAGAAAGATGAGGCTTCCTACTCCCATGAAGAATTATGGTCTGGAAAACCCTTGTCCGAGAGTCACCATGAGTCTGAACCAACTTGTTAGCAATGAGATCCGCTTAAGTTTTTCCTGTGCCTCCAACGCCCCGCTATCCACTGAACCAAGGTCGGTGCCTGGGCATCAAGCCTGGAATCCTGGCTCCATTCCCAGCCTGCAGTGTGACCTCACACCAGTCACTTAATCTCTCGGAGACTCGCTGCTTTATCTGTAGGATGGATAGAATGATCTCTGCCCTGCCAATTGCAAAAGTTGTCTGAGAGAGAGGGTGAGATAACTCGGGTCAAGGTAGTTATCAAGCTGCTTTCAGGGGTCATCTGTGTCTCAAGGGGAAAGACTGACCCCAGGTGCTGACCTCTTGACTTCCAACTACAGCACCACAATCCCAGAATAGGAATTTCAGAAGGCATAAGGGTATCCAATGAACAGAATGATTTTTTGAGGGGGTGGGGGGTGGAGAGAATGGAAAAGAGAGTTCAACACAGTTACTGGAAAAGGGAGTAACACATAGACGGATGGCAGCACCCAGGGACTGAGGTGTTGAGCAGCACTGTGAATCTAGATCCAGAACCCCAGTATCTTTGCCCAGAATATCAAGTCCCCACCAGGCTTCATCAAATATTTAAGGTGCAGCAACAGGAGAGGGAGGATAGAACAAACCAAGCAGTTTGTTCCTTTCTTAGAAAACAATAATAATAATCACTCTCCACATTGGAGCTGCAGAAGACCCATCACAGCTTGAATAAGCCTCAAGTTAAGCCTGCCAGCCAGCTCCCCCCATGCTCAACCACAGCTGCCTCCAGCTTTTGATGGGTTTAGAGTTAGGTGCAAACAGATCACCAAAGTCAGCAGGGGGAAGGAGACACCCCAAATCAACCATTGGTTGAAACAGCCACAGAGAACAATGACTGGAGGGGCGAAATAACACCCAAACTTTTCAGTTGCACTTGGTCTTCTCCGGGATCTTCAACGAAGACATTACATTCTTACAATAAAAACAGTCTGCTCTGAGAACACTGAAGGAGTTCTTGGGGAAGGAGAAGTTCATCAGTAGGGCTGGAATGTCAAGTCAAGGAAGCTTCCCAGAAAGTAGAAGCAAAAGGCAGAGAGAAGAACAACGGGGGTCTTAAAATTTAGCCAGTGGCCATCGAAGATGCAGCTCTTTGTCTCTTTACACATAGAAGAAAGAAGGGTGAGGGGGATAAAAAGACTTAAGGTAACAACCAGCCCAAAGGACCAGTGAACACATGAACCATAGCTGCCCCTCCCTGAGACCAGAAGAACTAGATGGTGCCTGACTACCACTGCAGACCACTCTGATTGAGATCCAAGAAGGTCCCAGACAGAATAAGAGAAAAATAAGAGAACAGAAGTCAAAAATCATTTTTTTAAAAAGCCAGGCTTATTGGTAGATAGAGACAGCAGGAACCCCCAAGAAGGTAGCCTTTAGTTATCCTTCAAACCTGGGCAAAGTCCAATCCCAGGGATCACCATGCAATCAAACAAAAGACAGCCCTATGAAGTGAACAGTAACACAAAGGATGCATTTCTTAGAACAGTGGCTCCTATGAAACTCAAAGCAGAGCTCAGGAGGTAGGAGAGAAGGTCCAACGGGAATTGGGGGAGTGAGGGCCAGTGAGGATATGAGAAAAGGACTGTTGCATTGAAGGGATTATAACCAAAGACCCCAAACAAAACAGAGATAAACTGTTGCATGGAAACCTAATCTGTTCTTTAAAGGTTCACCCAAGTCACAATATATTTTTGATAAAGGTGTAACAGCTATTCAATCATCACCAACATGTCCCTATACCAGGATAGGGCCAAGTTCAAGGAGAAAAAGACAAACCTGAACTTCAAGAAAGCAGAAAACTGGGAGAAGGATAGGCCGGGGAATCTCGCACCATCCTTCCCGGTCCTGCAGTGAACATTCACTACACCGCCCCACAATGGCTTCGCTATGTGCTGATCTCCAAATTCTCCAGTCAACCTTCGGGGAAAGCCCCTCAAAGGCTTGTGATGGTTACAAAGAGAAGGTACATGCTACCAGCACAGACATTTTTCCAAGGAAATTCACGGATGACGGAAGTCAGAGGCTGCAGCAGGGACCTGAAAAGCAGGGGTGCTTTTAAAAGCCTCCTCTAACAGAGTGTGGGGTCAAAAGGCATCATCTACATCTGCTAGAACAAGCAATTTGGCTCCCAGGGGAACCTAGAGATACACCCTTGTCCTCAGTGGAGCGGTACAGGGTGTCACAGAGAACTACTCCAAGAGATTGTCTCGGCTGACATCTTGGCCGAAGGAGGACATCAGGAAACGCTGTCAGTGATCGTTAGGTTTATTGTGCCAACCCGGCCAATAGAAACATGTGGGATTAATCAGGTAGAAGTTTGATTGGCGGGCTCTGCAAGGACCACCCTCCTCTCCCTTGCTCTCTGGTGATTGGAGCATGCTGGAGTGTGCTGCGTTAGCTAGTTCTCTGCCTCAACCTGTGAGCTACATCACCTGTGGGCCGGGCCAGCCCATGGATCCTGTCGCTAGAACTTGAGACTCCTTTGAGCCCTGCTTCCCCACGCTGCTGGTGCAGACATCTCTCGAGCTTGAGGCTGGTGGACCCTGTCGCTTTGCGTTGTGTGCATTCCATATCCCCTTAGCTTTGCTAAGTTCCCAGGTATTGACTGTTGCTGACCCACCCTGCTGCTCGCTGCTTAAGGCCAGAGTCTGCTTGCCTTGCTCCAGGGAGGACTCTGCTCCCTGGTTCTTTGACCTTGGACCTGGCAGCCCTCGTGAGTTGAAGAACTTCCAGTATACCAACTGTTCCACAGAAGTGAGTTGAACTGAACCCTCTGTAGTGCTATGCAGACTAATTAACTAGCTGTATAAACCTGAATATATGTGTGTATATGTATATATGTATATATACGTGTGTGTGTATATATATATATATATATATATATATATATATATATAGTGTCCTGGTTTTATTTCTCTAAAGAGTTTTGCCGAACACACTGTCTAAAATGAGGACACCAGAAACATCAGGAACCCATCTTCTGGAGAGACCAGAGGCAAGGACATGGAGGACCAGCAGGAGGAAAGGCAGGGCTGGGGTGAGAGGGCCCAGGGACAAGCCACTGCTGCTTTTCCCTATAAGCTTGGTGTTCCACTGGACTTGTCTCACCACGGACAAGAAATGGTGACAATGACCTCACAATGAGATTTTCCCCTCTTCTTTCTCCTCCTTTTCTGCCACAGCCTCCTGCTCCTACTCTTTCATTTCATAAGCACGTTCTCAGCATCGGCGCAGCTGGACCGCGGGTCTGGGCAGGGATCTCAGGTGCCACGCCCCACTCCCAGGGCTCAAGGAGCCACCGCCCCCACCTGGCGTAGGAGCAGGCTCCATGGGGGACCTCCTAGCCCAGAGGACTGCTGTCTGCCCAGCAGACCCTGACTTCCAGCTTCTCTCTCGGTTTGGAATCCCCAGCTGCAGGAAGATGGGGAGGGGACAGCCGGGTGGGGGAGGAGGAGGGGGAGGAGATCAGGCAGCAGCCTGGTGAGCAGTGAGAACATTCTAGAATGGCAAGAATCAGCAGAGATGACTCCCACGAGTTTCAGTGACTCCGCCTCTTCCTAACAAAGCGTCATGGTGCAACTCCGCATGTATCTGACACTGTCAGGGAACGAACGAGGCGTTTTCCATGTGGGAATTTTCCGGCTGACTGCCCTGTGCCACAGATTTGAGCAAATTCTGGATCCGAATCATCCCCTGATGAATCAGCCTCCTCTCTGACTCCACAGATAGAACACCAGCTGACAGGCTGTGTGCCAGGAGGGACTTGGCACATCCAACAGCCCCCTCGATTCACGCTCGGGGACCCCTGGGCAGGAACACTCCTGACAGTGCTGGGTTAGAACACAACAGGGCTCAGAGGTCAGCTGGCTTATAACGTCAGTCCTGCAAATCCCAGCTGGCCCTCAGAGGCTCCGGGACTCGGGGAGAAGAGACACTGGCCTTGCTGCCCGCCAACACCCCAGCAGGCCCACACTCTGATGCCCCAAACCAGCCTGGGCTGAGCCTCCCTGCTGCAGAGGCTCCCCATATTGCCAGGGCCTGGGGGCAGAGAGAGGGCAGGAGATAGACCACGCTAGGCCAAAGACGCAAACGTAGGACTCCAGTCCTAGGGGGCCAGCAAGGGTGCTCCACAGGCAGAGAGGAGAACCAGAGTCAAGTGTGTCATTGTCGTCATTGTCATTGGGTGATTTCAAATTGATTCTGACTCAGCAATCTTAGTTGATGGTGTGGACCCAGCCCACGGGGGTCTCTTAGCTGTGGTTTTTTACAGCCTGCCACATTTTTCTCCCGTGGCTCCAAATACCACTAACCTAAGCCTGTACCAGGGGGCTCAGATCAAGGGGGGGAGGTAAGGTTCCCCAAAAACCCTACCTTGTTTGTGTTTTACACTGCAAACAATGGGCCTGGGTTGGGTCTAATGAGGCCCCTCCGTGGAATGGGCAGCGACCGACAGAGGAAACACGTGAGAGGCATGGCAGTCCTTAGAGGGTGGCCAGTGTGGCCAGACAGCCCCACAGGACGGCCCCTCGAGTTTCCTGCCCAGACCCTGAAGGAACCAGAGGAAATTGTGTGTGTTTTATAATGTCTCAAAAAAGAAAAATCCCTCAGGTAAAATCCCATGGTTCCCAAGGACAAGACAATGTGTAAGGACATGAAATCCCAGCATTCTGAGACAAGACAGGTGAGTTGCCGACACGCTTGTGTGTCCGGCTGCTGACTGGAGTCCCGGTAGTCATCTTTGCCCACCGAATCAGAACTCCATGGCAGGAGGTTTCAAAAACACCAATCAGAGAGCGGCCCCCTACCCCTCTGCCCTCTGCTTAAAACCTCCTCAAGGGGACCCCCAGATAAAGGTAAAACATAGATCCCAGTCTGCAAGGCCTCAAGTGGTCTGCCACCCCCACCTGCCTGTCCTTCTAGTGTTGACAAGGCGCCTGCCCCTCCCCCTCACACTGGCACGCAGGCGCGCCGTCCTGGCGCAGGGCCTGGTGTCCACTGTCCCTCCATCTGGACTCTTCCTGGCCCAGTTACTGGCTACCCCTCAAACCCTAGCCCTTGTGCCTGCTTCAGGGAAGTCACCGTGTACCACTGTCCGATTCTCTGTCACCCCTTGACACCTAAGGACATCCCTGCCTACACCTGGAGGTCTGGGGGTGGGGGGAAGGGATGGGAGAGGTGAGCTGCCTACTGTGGTCATTTCTAAGTACGCACACACACACACACATTTCTAGGTGTACACACACACACATTCAAAACAAGAACCCCCATGGTCATTGAGTTTCACTCACAGCGACCCCATAGGACACTCTAGAAAAGCTCCCGGGGATTTCTGAAGCTGTAAACCTTTACAGAAGCAGATGCCTCCTCTTTCTCCCACAGACCAGTGGGGGGGTTTGAACTGCCAACCTATTTTTCCGTTCACAACCCAATGCCAACTCAGCTGCTGGCCAGAGAACGGAACCTAGCCAGAGGCTCTGTGGTGGAGAGAGCTGGCTAAAGGCTCACCTCGAGTACAGCCAGGAAGAAGAAAAAACCAGCACTCGAAGTGTGGAAGTCCTGAAATCGGTTGTCAGTTTGAGAGGATTACAAGTGAAGGGGTGGAGTCTAGCCTGTCATTCATCGTATAGCCAATGAGGCCTCTGTGTGGGCATGACTTTCTCCTGAGAATTCTGGGAACTCCAGTATTTCCTTCTTGGAAGCGGAAGTCTCTCTCTCTCTCTCTCTCTCTCTCTCTCTCTCCCTCCCTCTCTCTCGTCTCTCCTCTACTGACAAGCTGCTCTATGCTGATAGCGCCTGTGCCCTGGGAGTTAGAGAAGCCACATGGAGACCCCTGCCAGCACCGAGATGCTTACAACGCCACTGGATCCACAAGATCAATGCCACGTCCCACCCACTGGCCTGTGATCTTCCTCCATTCAGCATCATTGCATGTGTTTCATGAGTCTGAAGAGGACTTTATAGATTGGTATCGGACATTTGAGCTAATATCAGACTTATGGATTTGATCTGGACCTGGCTGGAATGTTTTCTCAATGTTCAATTGTTCTTCTCTATGAAGCTCTTTCCCATACATAAATGAGTGTCCACGAATTTCTGTCTCTGGTCTACTGGACTGACACACAGTGGAACACGGGTCTGCTCGGTCACATGGGCCCCTCCGCATCACCACCGACTGGACAGCCCCCAACCATGAGTTATTGAGGTGGGGGCTGGGTAAGCACACAGGGAAATGCTGGGCATCTGCAGGCTTTCCCCCACGGATTGTAGAAGAGCTAGAGGTGAGAGGTTGTTGGGGGACCCTGAGTGGGGCAGGATGCAAGTTCCACTCTGAGAAGCCACCCTGCCCGGGGAGAAGTGGTGGGCAGATGTGGGCAGCAGTTTTGCAGTCTGGGCCTTTTGTACCATGGACTCCTGCATCTTTTCAAGAACCACAATTTGTGTTTAAAACCTTAAATCACAGGCTGAGTCCTGGTGGCTGTGTGCGGGACTGCAGCCCACTAGCTTGGCGGTTCAAATCCAGCAGCAGCTCTCCAGGAGCAAGGCTGAGCCCCGTACTCCCACCAGAGGGCAGTGATGCCCCCCAAAAAAATATTTTTAAAAATCTTAAATCACAATACAACGTAAAAGGCCTATTGCAGGCGAGCAACACAAAGCCCAAGGAGGGGACTTTGGGTAAGCCGTTCCGGCACCTTGGCTTCTGGGTATGACGAATCCAGTGATGATGTAGGGGAGGCGTAACAGCTGGGGACCTTGCATGCCTGGCCTTCTGTTCAGAGTCATCATTGGGCTCCAGGCCTCGCCAAATTCCAAGTGGCCCAGGAAGGAGATCTCACTTTTGCTCATATAGAAAAGGCCAAGTTGCCAACTACCGTCCACCCTGCCTCCTCCATGCATCAGGCACTCCCACCCTGACACCTCCTGTCTCTACAGCCCCCACTCTGCATGCACTGAACAGCCCACTCTGTCCCCTCCCCATGCCCCCCACAGCCCACACTCACATGGACAGCACCTTCACCTCCAGGATCTCGTTCCGCAGCTCCAGGCATTTTGAGGAATTATACTCAAAGGGCCCCTTGTAAAATTCAAAGTACCTGGAAGTCAACAGGGACATTGGTTATGCAGAAAGGCGGAGGTCAGGCTTTGCTAGCGGGACTGGAGGCTCATGGGAAGGGGCCCCCACATCCCTACCTCCACCAGAAACCCTAGTGTGGGGGGGGGGGGAGGGCAGCTCTGAAGGATCAAACTCAAGCTAACCATCCCCTAGGGCAACAGTTCTCAACCTGTGGGTCCCGACCCCTTTGGGGGTGGAAGGACCCTTTCACAGGAGTCGCCTAACACATCCTGCAAATCAGATATTTACATTACGATTCACAACAATAGCAAAATGACAGCGATGAAATAGCAATGAAAGTAATGTTATGGTTGGGGGGTCACCACCACATGAGGGCCTGTATGAAAGGGTTGAGGCATCAGGAAGGCTGAGAACCGCTGCCAGAGGAGTGAACGACAGTCGCCTGAGCCAACGGTGCCATCCCGAGCCAGGCTGTGCCGCGTGCGGTGTGTGGCTGCGGAGGAGCGGGGCCGGGTCTGCACCCTGCTCTCTCAGCTCCATGACAGAGGCCACACGGGGAGCCTGGGGCAGGGAGGCCTCCACCTCTGAGGCGCCTCCCTCAGGGGAAAGCGTCTCGGGCTACTGGCCCCAAGTATTGCTACCAACCATTTCATTCCATCCACTCCCCTGGTGCTCATGCTCACAAAGATGGAGGCGGCCTGGCCTTTCTTACACCCCATTCGACAGCCAGGAAAGTTGAGACTAACCAGACCCGGTTCTGGTCATAACATCAATGTGGGGCAGGGTTCAGGTGTGGCCCATGTCCAAATGCAGAGGCCCCCCTAGCCCCTTCCAGCCCCAGCAGGCTGCAGGCATGTGACCAATTCTGCAGGGCGTTGTGCCCGCTGGGTGCCTTCTGCCAGCTTCACGGTCTTAATAATGAGAACCGCAGCCGGCACTTACTGAGTGGGCCCCTCCCGCGTGCCCAAACACCCTCACACCAATGAGAGCCTCCCGCTGCGAGAAAGGAGCCAGTCGCGTTGTGCCCTACGCCATTAGCCTCTGATGTTCACATGGAAAGAGACAGAAAGGACAAAGTAGGGGGGGGGGCAGTGGGGGGTGAATTGCCGATGGGATGGGGTCTCTCTCTGGGGCGATGAGCACAGTCTAAACTTCACCGTGGAGCACGGCGCTGTGAACGTACTAAGAAAAAAAAAAAAAAAACTAAACTGTACCCTTCACATGGGTGAATTACCCAAACCAAACCAAACTCCCTGCCAGCGAGTTCATACTGACTCACAGCAATCCCTGAGGGTTTCGGGACTGTCCCTGTTCATGGGAATCGAAAGGCCAGTCTTTGTCCCATCGGCTTTGACCTGCTGACCGAGGGGATCACAGTCCAACCCAGAGGGTGAGCTACAGGGGATGTACATTACCGACACCTCAACAGAGTGCTTGTTTTAAAAACTAGAATGCAGTCAGGGTGAAGGGGCGGCATGGCTGCCGCAGACTGGCGTGTCCAGCGTCTTTCCTGACACCCTCGACAAGGGGGCGTCAAAAGGTACATGAAAAGTGGGGTGGAAAGTGAGCTTTCGGAAGCCCCCTCATTCAGCATCCTGCCACACTCCAGCGGCAGGAAAACACCCTAAACCACCACCTTTTCCAGACTCCCTTGCAGCTAGGTTCTGGATAGGATTTTGTTTCCAGCAATTAGAAGCCTTTGCATGAGTCTCCACGTATGCCCGCCACATTTCTTGGCTGGAGCAAAGGTGGCACGTTTGGAAATCACTGTGGTAGCAGCGGTTTCCTGACTCTGTAGGAGGCGACAGCTTTCACAAGGCCTCTTGGGAGGCCCTCCTGGAAGCTGAGCTGCAGTCTACGGTCTCATCGGTTCACAATTCTGTGAGCTTCAGCGTCCCTTGAAGAGGCCCCTTTCTGCTTTAACATGGAGCAATCTGCCAGAAGGCTCCTTTGAAGCAAGCCTTCATTTCCTGGGCTTTGGAGGTGTTGCCAGGAGAGGGCGGTCCCAGGACAAGAACCTCCTGCTTGGTAAAGTGGAAGGGCAGAGAAAAAGAAAAAGGTCCTGGGAATCGACCCAGCGGCTGCAAGCGAAACCAGAACCAAACTCACTGCCATCGGGCAACTGTGGTATACCGTTCTATAATCTGTTGTCAATTTGAGAGAATTATAAGTGAATGGGGTGGAGTCTAGCCTGTCAATCAAAGTAGAGCCACTAAGGCCTTTGTGTGGGCATGGCCTTCCCCTGGGGAGTATGGGAATTGC
Organism: Nesogale talazaci; assembly: GCA_004026705.1. Taxonomy (NCBI): domain Eukaryota; kingdom Metazoa; phylum Chordata; class Mammalia; order Afrosoricida; family Tenrecidae; genus Nesogale; species Nesogale talazaci. The sequence goes on along the minus strand of PVJH01017549.1, from coordinate 20,272 downwards.
TGTATTTCCTCCTTGGAGGCGAGAGATTCTCTCTCTCTCTCTCTCTCTCTCTCTCTCTCTCTCTCTCTCTCTCTTTCTCTCTCTCTCTCTCTCTGTCCTCACTCCCTATGAAACATTTCTGAGGAGAAGCCACCTGAACCTACTCTGATGCAGCCCTGGAAGCTGGAGAAGCCACATAGAGACCCCTGCCAGCACTGAGATACGTGCAATGCCACTGGATCCACAAGACTTCCCACCCCCTGGCCTATGATCTTCCTGCATCCAGCATCATTGCATGTGTTTCGTGAGTTACAAGAGGACATTATAGAGGGGGGACATTATAGACACCTGGATTACTATCAGACTTGTGGGCTTGATCTGCCCTGGGCTGGGAGGTTTCCTCAGTCCTCAATTGCTCTTGTCTACAGCCCGCTTTTTCATACACACATATGAGTGTCGGTGGATTTCTCTAGTCTGCCCGGACTCACACAGCCACCCCCCAGGACAGAATAGAACTGCACCTGTGGGTTCCGAGTCTGTAGCTGAAATCTGGGCTGTTGGCTCTAAGGCCCGTAGTTTTCCAATCACTGACACAAGTGAGGGCTGGTCTCCTATCCCAAAGATCACCGTCCAGCAACGTCCCAGGTCCCTTTGAAATGCACGCATCCATGGGAGCCAGGTTTCTGGACTGAGATGGACTCTAGAGGGATGCAGAGGTCAGTTGAACAAACAAAAGCAAACCCTCTGTCATCGAGTGGATGTAATTCTTTACAGCAGTAAAAAGCCTCGTCTTTCTCCCTTGGAGCAGCTGGTGTTTAAAATTGCTGACCTGGCCATTAGCAGCCCAATGCCTTGTCCAGGAAGCCACGAGGGCTCTCTGCAGAGGTCATTGGGAGAGATTTCTCCAGGAGTCCTTGGGGAGCCTGAGATGCCAGAAAGTCCTCCATGTGTCCTTGGATCATTCACTTCCCTCCTCTGGGCCTCCTTTTGCTCCGCCTTAAAACAAACCGTTCAGGAAAGGGGCACGGAGTGTCGACTGAGGAGTGAAGCAATCTGGAAGTGGCTGCCCAAGATGGGAACAGCACTGAAATCCCTGGATCCTTGCTGAAATGGCCCATGTTTGTCACAGACTAAGAGCCTTCAAAAAGCTCACGGGAAAACTCCATTCTCTCTGCATGGCATTCTCCCACAATCTTTTTTGAAGCACCCTCGGGTATTTCATGGAAGGATCGAGACCATCTGAGAGCGTCCGGAGGGAGCTGCGGAGGCGCCCAGGGTGACTGGACAAAGGGAAGGGGAGGAACCCTTGCTTTCCACTCGGGCAGCCTCAGCCTTTTGGGGTACCATGTTGTGTGCCTGTGTCATCTAGTCCTCTAGGACACCACCAGGACAGAGTAGAGGTGCCCCTGTGAGTTCCAGCAGCGGGAACTCTTTATGGGTGTGGAGAGCCCACCCACCCCCATCCGGAGGAGCAGTTCGTGGCTGACAGTCTGCCCACCCACCCCCCACGCATCGCCCACCACATCACCAGCGGTCCTTCAAGCTGTTTGAAGGAGGTGATCTCTACAGGCCCATCCAGCACAGACAGGCAAGTCCACAGTTGGTTACCAAGCCGGAACAAAACACTAGGGGGACAATTCTCAACAAAACAGCAGGAAGATCATTCTCAGGAAGATCAGATCAAGTAGCGTCTGCTCCAAGCTCCGGAGCCCAGGTCCCTCTGCTTCTTCCCCAAAGCCCTTCTGACTTGCCTGCTCCAGCCACCCCGTGGGCCTCGCAGGACGACCACGTCAGCGTGCCCCAGGTTTGATGGCGGAGATGCCCCAGGTTTGATGCCTGGCCCAACTGATTCACAGGTCTTCTCTAGCCATGATTAGAAGTCCTGGTGGTACAATGGGTTAATGGTGGGCTACGAGCCACCAGGTCCATAGTTCAAACCCCGCAGCTGCTCCATAGAAAAGAGATGAGGCTGTTGTACCAATTTATTGTCTCAGAAGCCCTTAGGAGCAATTCCGCTCTGTCCTGTCAGGTGATTTGTGAGCTGGAATCCGCTGGGTAGTGATGGCAGTGAGTGGGTGTGGGAGTTACGTAATCTTATGTCCACTTGAGTGAAAGGGTAGAGTCTAGCCTGCTAATCAGGTCATGACCAATGCTGCCTCTGTGTAGGCATAGTCTTTTCATGAGGATTCCGGGAACTTCCTCTTTTGCCACTGGAGGTGGATCAGACTCTCTCTCCGCCTTGGTCTTCCTGCTGACAAGGCACATGGAGGCACGCTGACGGCAGCTAAAGCCCTGGAGATGCTTCCACCACCACTGGACCCGCAAGGCTGTCCACACTGGCCTGTGATCGTTCTGCATTTGGCATCACTGCATGTGTTGCATGCTTCTGAAGAGGAATTTACAGATAGTATTGGACACAGGGGCTAACAACAGATTTACGGATGAGCTGGGCTGGGCTGGGATGTTTTCTTAATTTACAATTACTCTTTAATATAGAGCTCTTTCGAACACACATTATGCATGCCCTTGGATTTGTTTCTCCAGTCAACCTGGACTCACACAGTGGGGTTTCCTGGTCTGTAAAATCAGGACAGAGGAGGCTGAGCAGGGGTGGCAGACTGGAGTAAGATGCTGAGGAAGATCCCAGGGGAAGTGCCAGCACAGTGCCTGGCCCAAGAAATGTCCCTTCCTCTCTCCCCCTTGTCTCGCCATGAAAGGAGGTGAGGGGAGCCACACGGGAGGAACTGGAGCCAGTGCCTTTTTCTCCAGCCTGCTGGGCTTTCGTCTTCCTGGGGTTGTGCTTGTTGCACAATGGTGACGCGCTTGGCTACCATTCAAAAGGAGGGTGGTTCTGATCCAGTCAGAAGCACCGCCGAAGAAAGGCCTGCAGACTCGCCCCTAAAAAGTCCCCGTCTTACAAGCCGCAGGTGCAGCTTTCCACTCTGCACACCAGAAGTTGGAATCGGCTTGACAGTAACTGGTTTGGGTTCAGGTTTTCCAGCTTGGGACTCCACCTGGTTCTCTAAGAATATGAGAAGCAGGGCCGTGAGGAGGGGGCACACAGACAGAGATGGTGCTTCTGGCAGGACGTCGAGACTGTGCATTCCAGGGGGAGCCATGGCCATCGCTCTTGGACCTGGATGCAGACCACAATGCATACAGCAAAAAGGAGGCTTCTGTGACTTTGGGGGGGAAGATGCTCCCATGATAATGACGGCTGGGAGGTGCACAAACTCCTGAGAAGAATGGCCACCAGGCAATAGACGGCTGGGGAGGGAAGAGCTGGTGCAGGTGGTTCCCAGTGTTGTATTTCTCTGGGCGGTGAAACGGTGAGCAATTTAAACAACATGTCCTGTGTTTTGGGGATACAACTCTGGTGACTGAAAACTACTCACGAATGTCCTTTTCTTGGAAGGTCTGACCTCCCACTAAAAGCCCCAGCAAGCCCTTCCTCTGGTACATATGTGACAGAAGCAACGTCTCCGGTCCTCTGAAGCTCCATCAGCCACCAAGATGAGTCAGTCAACACTCTCTCCTTTCCGTTCTGGGAAAACGAGCTCACCCAGCTCAAAGGGGAGGGCATGCTGGCATCACACATTGGCATCTCAGGTGTAAACAGTCCCCGCCAGCCATGCCAGGAGCCCGGCTCCTCTCAGATGCCGATGGTTACCTACTGCCAAGTCAGGCATGGGTGCCAGGCTGCACTGGGTTGCCCCTCTGTCTCTGCAAGCTTGGGGCAGGCTCGGGCTGCCCTGGTCAGGAGATGCTAGCCAGAGTCCCACAGAGAAAGAAGACAAAACGGTGAGGACGGACGGTCTGGGTGTTAGCGCTCCTTCTCCTGCCATGTCCAGGCTCTAGATGTCCAGGCTCTGACCTCAGAGAACCTGACTCAGTTGTCCCTCCTCGCTCTCCCCCACAGAGGGTCCTCTTTGGCCTGGTCCCCACTTCATATCCTCACCAAGACCATGCCATCTCCCCCCCGAGATCCCTGGCAGCCACTGGCTCGTTCAAGACAGGGGTCAGGAATCCACCTCCTCTCTTATCTAATCCTGCCACCCAGCTGCTGGGCACTGTTCTTGGGGTTCTAGAGAATGGGGGTGCTGGGAGGTGACTGTGTGATACGGGAGCGTGCTTCCTAGACCCCCACCTGAGTGCGGGGAAGCTGCCCTGGCTGAGCAAACTAAACCCTAGGTTCTGCCACGCCTGGTAGAGACAGACTCAGACAGGCCCCAGAACTGGTGCTCACTCCATGCAGGGTACCAGCAAGGCATCTCTGTGCAAATCACCACAAGCATCTCTTCCTCCAGGTGAGTTCAGCCTCATGCCAAGCTGGAGTTCAGCCCAAACTGCCCCTGGCAGTGTCCACCCTGCCCCATTGTATGTCGCAGCCCTGATGCTTTCACTGAGTCTCACTGCATCCTCCCAGAACCCCACAGGGCCGTGGCTCAGTCGTCTGCTGCAGCTACAGAAATATCCCTAGTGGTGGCTTCAGCAGGCAGACCTTCATTGACTCACAGTTCCCAAACCAGACTCACTGCCATCAGGTCGAGGCCGACTCACAGCAATCCCCAAGGGGCAGGGCAGAACTGTCCCAGCGGACTTTCCAAGACGGTAACCCTTTGTGGCAGTCATGTACTCGTGTGTCAATGTCATGATTGGGAGTGTAGGGGTGGAGTCTAGCCTGTCAATCTGGAGATGGCCAATGAGGTCTCTGTGTGGGTATGACGTTCTCTTGAGAATTCTGGGAAGTCTGGCCATATTTCCCTCGTGGAGAGACCATCTCTCCAATTGTTGGGAGAAGCTCAACTGACAAGTCAAGATGGCAGCGTCCAAGGAACTGGAGGAGCCGGAGGAGAAGCCACATGGGAACCAGACCTCTGAAGCCAGAGGAGCCACAGAGAGACCCCTGCCAGCACTGAGATGCTTCTATCACCAATGGATACTGCTGGTGGACACTGAGCCCTGGAAACGAGGAGCCACGAGGGGACCCCTGCCAGAGCTGGGATGCTTCTACTGCCGCTGGACACACAAGACTCTGCCCCCACTGGCCTGTGATTGTCCTGGTGCACCCTGGGACTTTATAGACTGTTTCTGATATATGGGCTAATATCGGTCTTATGACCTTGGACTGGACTGGGTTGGGATGCTTTCTCAATGTTCCATTCCTCTTGTATATAAACCTTTCCCTTATATCCATATGCATGTTTATGAATTTGTTTCTCTAGTCTACCCAGTCTAACACCCTCTTTAAGGAAGTAGAAAGCCCTATCTTTTTTCCTCAGTGCCGCTGATGGGTTTGAACTGCTCATCTTGAGGTTAGCCCTAGGAGTAAACCACCCCACCACCAGGGCTCCAGGCAGGGTGCCATTTTAGCCCCCGGAATGGTTGATCACATCCGATCACATCGAGAGGATGATTGCATGATTGCCTAACTGCCAAAAGGTATGTTACACAACTGCCAAGTGACTGAGAATCGCGGTCCAGCCAAGTTCGCACCTATCTTTTTTTGGGGGGGTGCAGTTGGTGGTGAAGGGGGCAATGATTCAAACCATGACAAGCAGGCAGGTGTCATTTCCCCGTTTTATGCCCAAAACTCAAGCTGCAAAAGTTAAAGCCACTGCCACCTTCCCTAACAACAGTCCACTCGAAGACAGTGTTGCTGCTGTTCACTGCCTGCAGCTGGCCCCAGCTCATGGCGGCCCGTGCACAATGGGATGGGACCAAAGAGTTCTCACTGGCTGAGTTTTAGAAGGAGAGACAGGCCTTTCTGCCTAGGTCTGTGTGGCAGCCACCTAATCTGGTGTCAGTTTGAGGATTAAGAGTGTAGGGGTGAAATCTAGCCTGTCAATTTGGAGTTAGCCGATGAGGCCTCTGTGTGGGCATGGCCTTCTCCTCTGAGAATTCTGGGAAATCTGGTACTCCCTTCTTGGTAACAGGAGAGACGCAGTCACTCTCTTGGAGAGACTCGACTGACAAGGCTGGCTCTCTGCAAGACATCCCTGAGGAGAAGCCACATGGACCTACTCATATGTGGCCAGAAACCTGGACCTAGAGAAGCCACGTGGAGACTCCTGCCAGCCTGGGATAATTACAACACCACTGGATCCGAAGACTTTCTGCCCACTGGCTTGTGGCCATTCTGCATTTGACATCAATGCATGTGTTTCGTGAGTCTAAATAGGACTTTATAGACTGGTATCGGACATATGGGCTAATATCGGACTTATGACCTTGGACTGGACTGGGTGGGGATGCTTTCTTAATGCACAATTACCCTTTATATAAAACTCTCTTATATACATATGCATGGTTATGAATTTGTTTCTCTAGTCTACGCCGACTAACATAGTCCATCTTAATCTGAATGCGTCTCCAAACCTCTTCAGCTTCATAGCCATACACAAGCCTCCTCAGGCAGGCGGGGGGGGGGGGGGGGGGGGGGGACCAAGGGGGGCCTGGTGGGGCCGGCCGGTGCAGGAGGTGTACAGCAGCTGGGAACTCAACGCAGCGTTCCCACATGGAAGGGAAGAGAATTCTGCCACTGAAATCCCCAATGCCTCCGCAGACCAGGACAGCCAGGGAAGAGGGACCCCAAGCTTTGAGGTTCCTCTTAATCTGCTCTTCCTCCCTGGCGGTGACGAGCCAGGTTCTCCGGGGGGTTTCTCAGTTGCCCCCCTCCCTTTCCTCCACCCCCTGCCTCCCAAGAGCAACCGTGAGCTCAGTGCTATTTCCAGAGCACGAGCAGCTGCCAACTCAGGATCTCACACTACCCAGCAGAACAAACGCACGGAAACCGGAGTCTAAAAACGGCAGCCTGACGGCTCAGGGACGGAAGTGTCTTCCCAAACAGGCACGGGGAGAGGCCAGCAGGGTCTGCTGGTAACAATGGAGGGGTCCGGCAGCTGGGCAAGACCTTGCTGTGAGATCCCTGCCCTGCTTTGTGGCCTGGGACCGTGACCCTTGTCCCTGGGCCACGGTCCTTAACTGGTCTGTGGGACTCACTGGAGGTGTGAGGGGACATGAGAATAGAAATCTAGAGTCCAAAATTCTGTGGTTCACTGAAGGTCAACCTGAGTGTCACCCCGGGGGCAGGAGGGGGGTGGTGTCAGGAGCAACACCTGGTGCAGAGATTCACCCGTCCTTCCACCAGCCAGAGTCAGAGTCTAGCACATTCTCTGTGAAAGCATGTGTGTGGTGCATGGCCTTCTTTTCGGGGCCAGCCCAAGGAGCTCCCCTTTGTACAGCAGCCTAGACAGCTTCTGCACTCAGCCCTGACACTGCACCTGGTGGCTTTCAGAGACCACCCTTCTGCCACCCCCATGCCCAGAGCTGCCTCTTACCTGCACCTCCCACCCCCAAACCAGAAAAAAACAACTCAACGTGAGCCGCCTTACAGAACAGGGGAGAACAGCCCCTGTGAGTGCCCGAGACCAGCGGTTTACGGAAGCAGAACGCCCGTCTTTCTCCCAAGATACAGCTGGTGGTGTCCAACTGCTCATCTTGCAGTTAGCAGCCCCCGGCGGAACCACAAGGTCACCAGGACACCTGCTGTATCCCAGCCCCCGTCTGCCACCTCTCCCTTGGCAGGCATTGTCTGTCTCCACCTCTCTCTCTCTCTCTCTCTCTCTCTCTCTCTCACACACACACACACACACACACACACACACACACACACACCCACCACCAGGCACAGCTCACCCAGGAGAACGTCTGCCTGGAGTACCCTTGCTGGCTGGGTGTCGGCCATCAGAAGCTCCCCCAGGTGTCAGCTTCCTCTGGCAGCCTCTGGCCCTCCCTCCCTGGACCCAGGCCCTGGGCATACTCCAACCCAGCCCATGTGACAATGCCTGACACCAGTGACTCTCCCATAGCTGGAGCGGGGGGTGGGGGGGAGCTTTTTCCCTTTCACTCATTAAAAATTTACTAATCGTCTACTGTGCACCAAGTGAGGACACGTCCAGCAAAGTGAGGGGAGATGGGTAAGACCTGTGGTCCCCTAAGTGGCCGGAGGTGAGGCGCCCTGTAAGAGAGGAAAGCAGGAGAGGGCCAGAGCGCACCTGGGAGGGCACGGGGTGGAGAAGGAAAGGGGGCTAGGCACTGGGTTGCCAACCAGAGGTTGGTTGGACAACCCTGTCGGTCACGATCAAAGAAAAGGATAAGACTCTCTGCTCCCGTCAAGACGTTCAGCCTCTGAAACACACCCGGGCAATTCTATTGGGTCCTACGGGAGCTTCAGAAACACAGGGGAGTCCTCCTGGACCCCCTTGGGGCACTATGAGACAGAACTGCCTGGTGGCAGTGACTGACCCCTCAGAATGAACTTGACCACAGGAGGGTCTCTCCTTCCTCTTTGAAATGTAGAATGGCCAGGCATGGTCGGTGCAGGGCATGTTCATAAGACAAATGAGGCCTTGAGCTCCTGTAAGGGAGAGTCCCTCAGAAACCCACTGGGAAAGTTTTACTCTAGTCCATGAGTCCCAAAACACGGACGTGGGTGTGAAGGGGCTTGTTTTTGTTTGTTTGAAGCCTGTGGGGAAAAGGCGGGAGCTGAGAGAGAGTGCCGGAGATGAGAAGGAAGGAGGGGGAAATGGGACACCCTGGAGACAAGCCCCTTTCCCCAGAGGCCAGGAGTGTCCATTCCATCCAACCCGTGAGGCCTTTTCATTCTGGCTACACGGCCTGGAAAGCAGGGGGAGAGGCGCGAAGGGGAAACCAGGGAAACCTGCAGTCCAGAAAACCCCTCTGTCCCAGCCCCCCTTGAGGGTGGGGACTCTGGAGTGACGTATGTGCCCCTCCCCATCATCACCTGGCAGTTAGCTACCCTCTGTGACTCAGTCTCCTCACCTGTAAGATGGGAGTCATGACAGCCTCACCTCTGAGGTCTGACATGAGGCTGACAAGAGACCCGCATGCCAAATGCCCAGAGGCACCGGGCCTGGCTCCCATCAGCCCCCAGGAGCACCTGTGGGCACTGCCTGTGGCGAACACAGCCAGGTCTCACCCAATGAGGAAACGCTTGTGACTTCAACATGGGATTTCTGGAACCCTTGCCATCTATGCTACATGATTTATGGTCTCATTATACCCCCTCTTGCAACAATTAGGGAACAATCAGCGACAGCCTAATGAACTGCTGCATGGAACGTTCCTTCCAGCTCAAAGTTGACAGTGCCCGGAGCCCAGGGGCACTCTCACTGGCTCTGCAGCCCGCCCCACCCTGCCCAGGCACTTCTGGGGAGATGACTCTCCTCTGTTGTCCACTTGGGGCTTGCACTTCCCCCTGTCTGAGGCTGCCCTCCTACTTGGGAAGTCCCCTGTCCCCTGATCTGGAGGTCCAGCGGGACAGTCAGCTGAAGGAGGGGGGGACAGAGGAGAGGGGAAGGAAGTAGCTTGAGCCTGCTTGGCTCCAGATCTCAGAAAAGCATTCTCAGGGCTAAGACCAGAGGGGCAGGTGGGTCCTGGGTCCTGGAAGAAGCAACCAAGGAGACTGGCCAGCCAGTTCACCTCTGTCGAGACAGGGCCAAAGGACTTTGGGGATGCACTCACAGGCAGTCTAGCTAGGTCCTCCAGAATTTGGCGGGGGAGGGGGGGGTTTCTGGAGGGCGGGGACAGCCTGGCTAATAAGGAAGGGTTTGCACACACGGGCCGGAGTTGCTGTGCGAGAAGCAGCCCTGGGGACAGGCATGTCTTACAGAAAGCTGAAAGCAGAGGCAGCATGGACTACCTGGGCCTGCCAGGCTCCCTGCAGGAGAGGTGAGGTGGGAGGGAGGTACATGCTGGTGGAAGGAGAGACTCCTCCCTCAGTTTCCCTCAACCCCAAGGAGTGGGGAGATCTTTCTCTGGGGTGTCCTGAGGCACAGACTACAATGCTGTCCCCCCACTCCCACAGGGTCAAGGCCACGAAGAGTACTGCTGTCTGTTCGCAGAGCTAACCATAGCATGCGCCTGCCTCCCCTCCCCCAGGACATTTCCCAGAATCCCAATGCCCCATGGTTGGGGAGGCGTTTCCCAATCCGGAAGAGTTTCCTACTCCGTCATCACACGAGGGCTAGAGTAGAACAACAACAACAAAGAGTCTTGCTATAAATACAGAGAAACCTTTATGTTTAAAAATGTCAAAATGTGAAGCTATTCTGTCTCGACATAGCCACTAGCCTGGTGTACACACCGCAGAAGGTGGCATTTCCCTCTCTAAATCCTTTCCCCCAGAGACTTCTGTGCTGTCTGATTTACCCCAGCAACTGGTGAAAAGGGTTAATGCATGCAGCTTTGATCTGTCGTGTGGGGAGTGGGAGTCCATCCCAAAGTGCACAGGGGGGGGGGGGAAACGGTGTAGTGACCTCCGCCCCCACAATCAGCCATGATGAGTGCTTCAGAGCACAGTCCACTGGACACACACACCCACACACACACACACACACAATCGACTCAGCAGCCGCTGGCCGGGTTCTTCCTAATGGCCTGTGCTCTCTCCCTGCCTGCTTCCGTCTTGAGCAGCTACTCCCGGGATTCCTGAGAGCGTAAAGACAAAGAAGAGTGATGGAGCTCTCCTGGGGGCTCAGAAAACAGAAACGAAACCTAGGAGCAATGTGAGAAAGCTCTTCCGAGACCCACGAAATTCAATGAAAGCATCTGATGATGGGAAATGACCTCCATCCCCTCACCAAGTCAGTCCCTCATGTTGGTGGTGCTGGGTCCCCTTGAGTCAGTGCCAACCACAGAGCGAAACACTGCCCGCCCCATGCCATGCTGACAGCCGTCCCTCTGCCTGAGCCCAACGTGACAGTCCCAGTGTCCGTCCAGCTCCTCGAGGGACTTCCTCTTTCTCGCTGCCCCTCTGCGGTGCCGAGCGGGAGGTCCTTCTCCAGGGACTGGTCTCTCCTGACAACAGGTCCAAAGTGAGTGCGACAGAGCCTCGCCAGCCCTGCCTCCTCTAAGGACCCTCACTAGGTGATAGATACGTTGATGGCCTCTACTGAGAGAGAGGCCAACCGACCGCCAGGCTCAGTGCCGGCGGCACCGCCCACTCGGCCTCCCGTCAGCCTGGCCTGCCCCAGCTCTGCCCTAGCTGACATGGGCACGGCCTGACCTACATTTCTCTGGAGTTCTCCAGGCTGCCCGTCCTCGTGCCTTCTCCTCCTGGCTCCTGGTTGAGTGTACCATGCACGAGTCCTTGGGTGCCCTTGCCCCTCTCGATCCCTTGGTAAAGCACCCTGGTTTAAATGTTCAGCTGCCAACCCGAAGGACCCACCCGTCACTGCACCCGCGAAAGATGAGCCCGCTGTCCCGACAGAGGGTAAGAGCCTCGGAGACCCGTGGGGCGGCTGTACGCTGTGCTGGCAGGTCCGTTTGGGTCAACGGCAGCGGGTTTGGGTTTGAGAGGGTATCTCCTGACCTCCCTTCCCACTCCGTACATACTAAACATACCAGCTTACAGACCACAAGGCTTTAGATAGCAAAATATGGCATGGCCTGAATTATTCAACAGCCGAGCTCATCAAAGCTCCGGGCATGGGGCGATTGGCTCCTGCTCTGCAGAGCACCTTCCGTGGGGTCCTAAGTGCTGCGCCTGTGCTGCCAAGAGCTGTTTCTGCGCCCGTACCAGGTGGGGAAAACGTCTCTAACACAGGGCTCCATCCACCGTCTGTGAACGATCATTTTCCACCTGTGGGAAATACCAGTGGGGGCTTCAAAATGTTCATGGAAAATTAGAATTAAAAGATAATGGGATTTCTTACTCCCCCCCCCCCCAAAAAAAAGCAACCCTTTTAATTCCCCTTATAAATGGTTTGTAGTTTCTCACATATATGGATGCTCTGGGGAGGAACCAGGAACTGGGCTTCAGAATTAGGTCCGTTCTGGGGAATTTGGGGCAAATTGTCAGTGGCTGCTGGGATTCTTGGTCAAGGGACAGCTCTCCATTAGGAAATGCACTCAGCTAGTCCTCACGTGGGACAAAGGGCACCGTTGACTGCCAAAAACAACCGGTCAGAGGTCCACAGTGTCTCTGAGCCTGTGCTACTGAGAGATCTCAACTGGCTGGCCTGAGTCCCCAAGGAAGAGGAGGGGGGAAGGGGAGGGAAGGAGGGAGGGGGAGAGAGAGAGAGACAGAAGAAAGTCAGCAGAGATAAGGAAGGTCGTGGAGTAGAGAGAAGGAAGCAAGAAAGAAAGAGAGACAGAGACCTGTAGAGCCTGAGGGTCAGAGCGCAAGAGGCAAAGGGCGGGAGGCTGGGAAAGGCAGAAGCTAATGCGAGCAGAAAGAGTCTTGGCAGCTGCCTGGGCCATCGGGCCAGGATCAGCCGCCCAGTGGCCTGTCCCTTCTCGCTCCTGCGACACGTATGCTGTAGCCAAAACCACAAGGAACTTTCCACAGAATGTCTTCACACCAGTCTCCTACAGCTGCCAAGACCGCGTCCCACAAACCAGTGGTTTATAACAACAGAAACGTCATCTCGCGTCTCTCGCTGTGTGCAGGCGAGGCGTCCTCATTCAAGGGGTCGAGGGGCGGCCCCTCCGCTGAAGATTTGAGGGGAAGACCCTCCCCCTTTCTTCCGGCATTGGATGGTTTTCTCCAAGCCTGGATGTACTTTGCCTGCCTGGCAAATGCATCACTCCAAGCTCGGCCTCTGTCTCCCCATGGCCGTCTCTTTCTTCTCACTTATAGACACCTCTCATACAGGAGGGCACAACTCTGTCCCAATAGGGTGTCGACTTACTGGTCCTATCTTCAAAGATCCATTTCCAAACAGGGTCACATTCACAGCTGAGGGGGATTAGAGCTCCTCTACATCTTTGGAAGGGCCCCGGTTCGATCCAGGACACAGTCCTTCCCACAGTGGTGCACAGCCTGGCCTGAGAGGCAGGCACATCCTGATTTACCTAGCTAATGGGTGAGAGGCTCGATATCTGGAGGGGACATCTCTGTGGATTCCTGACCCTCCCTGTACAACACTGAGCAAGATTCCATGGGGCCAAGAAGCTGCCCGAGGCTGTCCACAACACGCTTTCCAGACATGCAGAGAAGCGGCTGGTAGAAGGGTTCCCCACACCCTCAGGCCTGGCTCTGGGTGAGACCTCGAATGCTATCTGATCCTGGATCCCTACCCGACCTTGTCAAAGTGTGGAACGAAAATAGCACTCATTGAAGATGCCTGAAAAACACCCAGCCCCTCCTCGACCAGGTTACTGCAAGATTTCAGTATCCAAATGAATAGCATGCAAGCTCAGGCCTTTCTCCAAGGAAAATAAACCTGAGAGTTAACCTAGAGTTCAAAATAAAATCCTTAAATACATTTTTTTTTCATCAGCCCTGGGCTGGCAGGTGTCAGCTCCCAGCAGAGAGGGCACCCTGCCTCACTGTCAAAATTCTCCCCAGTACACTCCAAAGTGAGTGTGCTTTTTCCCTTATATTCTGCTTTAATGCACTCAACAAATATAAAGGCCCACCCCTGACGCTACAGAGGGCCGTCCACTGCTAAGCTTGGCTTCAAACTCGCCACCGCCCCCAAAGGCAGGACCACACCATAGGCTGAAGGTGCCGTCTCGGGGCTGCCTTAATGGAAACAGTGTTCCCCAGGTCATGTCAGCCTCACCTGTGAATAGAGTAGGCCCTGCCTGCATGGAGGGATTTCACAGGAGAGGGGACATACACACACACACACCCCACAATCCCTACAGCAGAGAGCAGAACGTCTGCCCCACCTCATATGGGGGTTTGAGGTCCAGACTTCATAACCCACATCCCTGCTCCTGGTGGAGAGAGCACCCAGGGACTCTTATGCAAAAAGAGAAGTCCACCCGCCTTCCCTGAGAGCAGATGTGACTGGGTGATGCTGTATTGGGAGGGGAGCAAACAGGCCCTTGGGCAACTGCAGGGCTCTACATGGAGGCGGTCCAAAAACGTGGTAAAGGGTGACTAACGACCGCAAGAGTGAACTTCAAGACTCCGACCCTCACCTTCAAGCCCACTCAGCCCTGGAGGCAAGGGAGGCAGGGCGGGTCCCCCACATGAGATGAGCTTTAAACCATAGAAACAGCCTAATGCAGCTGAGTGGGAAGGGGGCCAGTGGAGGCAAGGGCTTCCCCCCTCCCTAGCCATTCACAAGGTCAGTACCTGGAGCTGGAGTCACTGCCGCTCTGCACTGCTGGGTCATCGGTGACATTAAAGAACCCCGTCCAATTGGCCAGTGGGTCGTCACTCTGCCAGCCAGACTGGAGGTCTCTGGCGAGAAATGAGGCAGTTGGTAGTCACACTCATTTGTGGGGTTTCGCCTGTCTATGGGAGAGCCACCTGGTTTCCCTGTGGTGCTCAAGGGGTCCGTCGCCTTGACCATGCACGGAATGAAGATGAAGCCCCGAGGTGACAACAGCCTCCCTCTTCCACAGCCATCCACCCACTTCACCTTTGCAGGCCCTTTTGATAGAGCGGGAAACTGAGGCTGAGCGATTCTGTCAGAGAGCCCGCCAACCTCCTATGTCAACACCTGCCCGGAGAAAAGCTCGCGCCAGCACTGTTCTGTCTGGCTTAGAGGCCAGGTGGGTTTCAAAGCTTTCCACAAAGTCAGGGGCTTCCCAGTGCACATGCGATTGTTGGGTTTATTGTGCCAACCTGGCCAATGGGGACATGTGGGATTATTCGGGTCGATGTCTGATTGGAGGGCAAAGAGATAAATGGCTCCGCAAGGCCCGCCCCACCCATCTTGCTCTCTGGGGATGGGAGCATGCTAGAACGTGCATGCTGCTGCTGGAGCTAGTTCTCTGCCTCCAGCAGTGAGCTACATGACCTGTGGGTCGGGCCAACCCATGGATCGTGTCACTCGAGCTTGAGGCTCCTACAAGACTTGCTTCACATACATCGCCCGAGCTGGAGGCTGACGGATCCTGTCGCCTTGTTTGCTTGCATCCCATAATCCCTTAGCTTTGCTAAATGCCTGAATTACTGGCTTTTGCTGACCCACCCTGCCGCCTGCTGCCTGTGGGCAGACTGCTTGCCTTTCCCCAAGGAGGACTCTGCTGTCAGCCCCCTTGACCTTGGACCCGGCAGCCCTCATGAGTTGAAAGAACTCCCAGGAAGCATATCAGCTGTTGCACGGAAGTGAGCTGAACGGAATCCTCTGTACTGATGTGTGAACTAACTGGCTGTTATATTCCTTCTCTCTGTATAACCCTATCCTCATATATATTTAAAATCATAAGTGTCCTGGTTTCATTTCTCTAGAGAACCCTGTCTAACACAGCACAGGATGCTTCTTCTGGTCTCGGCATGCATGTACACCGGACTGAGAAGACAGCAAAGGAACCGATTAGGCTGTGGGCATGACAGAGGCGGCGACAGAAGAGGCTAGTGACAGAATTCTGGCAGATGAAAAATGAGGTGGAGAGAGTGGGATCCCGACTGCCCGTAAGGAAGCGAATGGAGTCACAGCACACAACCCAGGAAGGCTTGAAAACCCAAGGGAGCAGGTGTCACCAGAGTTAGGCGTGCCCACGGAGCTGAAAGCCAGGGACCGCTTGGCAGTCTGGGTAAGAAGGGGTTAGGCTCATAACAGCTGTTTCCGACTTCCCAGATGAGGAGACTGAGGCTCAGAACGATGAGGTTCGTAATCTGTCTGGGTTAATTGAAGGAGCAGGGGGAGCTCAGGCCTGACTCCAGCGCCTCTAAGTCTTCCTCCTTCCCTTCTGTCCCTGCTTCCTCGGTGCTTTCCCCAAATAAAATAAACGTGATCCTTCTCCACCATCCCGTTATCTGTAGGGCATGCAGTGCTGCTGCCATGGCGGAGTAACTGAGTGAGGGAAGCGTTATAGAAAGCACTGGGGGCATAGTGATGTCAGCACTCAGCAGCTAACTGTAAGGTCAGAGGCTCAAACTCCCACACCTGCCCAAAAGAGGTTCAAAGTCCCAGAATGAAGACCTGGCCCACAGACAGCCTGGGAGACCCCCTCAGGCCACCACCGCCCCCCCACTATGCTGGGTCCCCTAGAACACTGTAAATTCCAGTTTGTCCAGCGAACCTGCCCTTGGACTCCTTCCCCAGGATTAGCCTGCTCTTTCCTCCCAGGAACCTGTTTACAACAGAGAGCAAACATGGGTGATAACCTGATCCAATCCACCCAGCATGCACAGAAAGGGTGATCACAGCCCACAGGTGACTTTGGAATGAAACAAGGTCAAAGAACCAAAAGTCACTAGAAAGACACCGCCAGACCAAGGCGGACAACCTCTGAGAGGTCCCTCATGCCATTTCCTGGTCAAGAATCACAACTGGTCAACTAATTCACAAGATTTAGTGTGGCAGTCACCTAATCTGATGTCAATTTGAGGATTAAGAATAGAGGGGTGGAGTCTAGTCTGTCAATCTGGAGATACACATTGAGACCTCGGTGTGGGCATGGCCTTCCCCTGAGAATGCTGGGAAATGTGGTAATTCCTTCGTGGAGACAGAGACACCATCTCTCTCTGTTCCTTTCCTTGGAGACCCTCTCCTGACAAGGCTTCCTTCCTGCCAGACATCCCTGAGGAGAAGCCACGTGGAGCTACCCTAGTGCCCTGAGCTGGACAAGCCACATGGACGCAACCCGACCTCTGAAGTCCGAGGAATCACTTCGAGACTCCTGCCAGCGCTGAGATGTTTACAACGCCACTGGATCCAACAGCGTCCATCTGGCTTGTGATCATCCTAAAATCGGCATCATTGCACGTGTTTCATGATTCTGAGATTTTATAGACTGGTATTAGATATAGGGGCTAACTATCAGACTTATGAGCTCGGACTGGACTGGGCTGGAATGCTTTCTTAATATACAATTACCTTTCGTTTTTATTTATTTATTTTTTGTTTTTGTTTTTTGTGGCATCACTGCCCTGGTGGGAGTAGCAAGCCCAGCCTTGTTCCTGAAGAACTGCTGCTGGATTTGAACAGTCAACCCTGTGGGCCGCCATCCCGCAAAATACCACTAAGCCACCAGGGCTCAGCCTACAAGTACCTTTTATATAAAATTCTTTCTTATATACATCTGTGTGCTTTGAATTTGTTTCTCTAGTCAACCTGGGCTAACACACCCAGCCTCATGCATATTCACTATCATTCTTTGGAAATCTGCTGCATACTCACAATCCCCACAATTTACTTCCTGCAAATCCTCCTTTTCCCAATAAGATTGCCTCGGGACTCTAATCCTGGCTTGCTCCTCACTTGATCCCACCCGAAGTCAGTCTCTGTCCTTGTTTCTCAGTATCCTCCGGGGAAACCTGGATTGGTAATAGTTCTGGGGAGCCAGCCAGAAGGCTTGTCTCTAGGAACCCAGTTTTGACTCTACAGCACCCCAACCCCAAGAAGTTCAAGCCAGCAGCCAGGATTTTCTGGAGGACCCTGTGGACCTCCAAAAATGACAGGGGGACTAGGAATTCATTGTCAGACAAGGCCGAATCTGCATCTGACTATGATGTGCTAGGTTCCATTGCACACTGAGGACAAACAGCCAGGTATTCAAGCACCTGAGTCTGCCATTGGGACACACCTGTGATACCTGTGGCTGTGACCCCGTTGCTTAAGAGCCAGTCTGCCACGCACATAGGAAATATTGTGTGTTTCGAAGTAGACAGTCTGATATTCAGACACCTGGGTCTGGTGCTGGTGCAGAGAGATGTTAAGTGCTTAAACCTTAGCACTTGTATATGGACCTGGAGCCAGAATCTGACTTTCAGCCAGAGAGTGTCTGTTTGAAACTAGGTAGACTGGAAATCAGTAGGCATCCTCAAGCGTTCTCCTCTAAGAAGGCATCCTCAAGCGTTCTCCTCTAAGAACGCCTTAAAATCCTTAAAAATGGGCAACATTTTGGATAGAATCATGTTGGGAGAGGTGGGGATAATGGGTTGGCTTGGTTTTTTACACAAGATGTGGCCACAGTGTAAGTCACAAGGGGACCGATAACCCCCCAAAAGAGACATTAGATTATACCATTTTGCTGTTAGACCTGTTTGCTCCTGAATTGGAAAATACCACCAACCTTTTGTTGCAAGCATTCTCACAGTAGCAAATTCAGGAGTTTCGTCAAGACTATGTCTAGGTCCCTGGAGAAAAGCCTAGTGCCCCTGTCTTGGCAGGAGAGGGCCCATATGACCCTGTGAGTCCATCTAATGCCCTCTCCATACCCACCAGAGCCAGTGCAAGCCCCGAGTGGGTCAGCAAAAGTGATCCCTCCCACCTAGGAGCCCTCTCAGAGGCCGGTCCTAAGCTGCAGTCTGAACAGAGCCAAGCAGGGACATCCTTAGGACAGTTCTTTCTCCTGTATACTCTGAGAGCCACTATGAGAGAGTCCACGTCCCCTTTCTACCACTGACATGTGAGGTGCCACCGATTCAGTGACCCACACACAGCAAAAAGAAACACCGCCCGGTCCTGCACCACCCACACCCTGGTTCAAGGTCGCAGGCACTGCGCCAATCCAGCTTGTCGAAGACCTTCCTCTGTTTGGCTGTCCCTCCACTTCACCATGCATGATGTCTCTCTCCAGGGACTGGTCTCTCTCTCATGTCCAATATACATGAGACAACATTTCTCCATCCTTGTCTTTAGGAAGCATTCTGGTTGCACTTCTTCCAAACCAGGTTTGTTCCTTCCTTCGGCACGGTCCATGGAACGTCCAATATTCTTTGGCAGCGACAGAACTCAAAAGCCTTGAATCTTCTTCAGTCTTCTGTATGCCAGGAGGCGATGAACAATACCACGGCTTGGGTCAAACGTACCTTAGTCTTCAAAGTGACATCCTGTACAGCAGGTTCACCTACAGCAAGGCGTCATTTGATCTCCCAACTGCTGTTTCCATGAGCATTGATTGTGGACCCACGCAAAATAAAATCCTTGAGAAGTTCAAACTTTTCTCCAACTTTCATTGGTGTTAGCTATGGGTGCAGTTGTGAGAATTTGGGTTTTCTTCACGTGCATGCGTAATCCATACTGAAGGCTAAATGCTTGCTCTGTGTACTCACTAATCCCACTGGAAAGGCCACATTCTGGGGTTCAGAGCAGACCCGATTAAAATAAAGGAACGCTTATCTCAATGTTCCAGTCTTTTGACATCCCTCAGCACTCTGTGTACCCTGGAAGAGCAACATGGAGTTTTCAACAAGGTTCCCACAAAGCCAAAGGAGAAGCAGATCCAGCAGGCAGCTCAAGTCAGAAGAAAACTGGAGAAGCTGGAAGGGAGACTTAGTATGAATCCACCTCAATGTGTACAGACTGCTTTCGCGGTATCTCAGTAACGGAGACCAAGCCCAGGGAAGGTGAGACAACAGAGGACCTCTCTGCCAGCAATGCTCACAGTAGCTCTTCCCAGCCTTCAATAAGGTAAGCCCTCCGGATCCCAAAAAGGCAGGTGGCAGAACTGGGACCAACACAATGTGTCTAGTACACAGGATGGCCATGGGAAGGATGAAGGCCTCAAGCAGGTGGCTCAGACCCCAAACCTCAAGACTTGTTTAGCTCTGATCCCTGACTTCCAATGCCAGAAAGCCAATAAATGTGTTCCCTTCAAGATTGAAGCTGCGCAGAAGAATAGAGATTTGATGCAGAAAATAAAATCCAGGATTGGACATCCAACCCTGAGGGTCTTGTCCTTGTTCCAGAAAGCCTTTTGCACCCTCTGTGGGAAAGATACACTGTGTGTTTGACTGTCAAGGCTCATCAGAGGGCCCAATGTGCAATGGACTCGCCCAATCATAAGACACTTGGTCTTCAAGGGAACAACAAGGGATCCAAACTCAGTGGCAAGAAGGGTATAGGAGACCTGGTAGGGCTTGATCAAGGGTCCACGCAACCAAGAGGAATTACTGAAAACCAAATGAAGGCTGAGCATAATAGTGGGATAAGAGGAAGGTAAAAGGAAATAGAGGAAGGAACTAGGGGGAAAAGGGATTTATAGAAGTCTAAATGCAGGCATGTACATATGTAAATATATTTATATATGTCGATGGGGAAATAGATTTATGTGCATATATTTATAGGTTTAGTTTTAAGGTAGCATGTGGACATTAGGCCTCCACTCAAGTACTTCCTCAATGCAAGAACACTTTGTTCTAAAAAACCAGCATTTGGGCTGAGCCCCAGTGGCAGAAGTGGTTAGTGCGGGACTGCAGCCCTCGGGCTTGGCGGTTCAAATCCAGAGGTGGCTCTTAGGAGCAGCACTGAGTAGCGCCCACGACCACCAGAGGCAGTGATGCGCAAAAACAAACAAACAAACAAAAATAGCATTCCATGATGTTCACTTTCCGGACATGATCGCTGAAGATACAACG
>PVJH01017548.1:21789-47611 GCA_004026705.1 Nesogale talazaci | reverse complement strand
TTTGTGTTTCTTTTAATCTTCATGGGCATAGACAGACTCATCTTTCTCCCTCACTGCGGCTGGTGAGTTCAACCTGCAGACCTTTTGGTTAGCAACTCACTGTGTAGCCTACTATACCGTTAAATCTTTTAGATTTAGATAAATGCTTGTATATGTATTTGTGTCTATATACATAAACATGTATACACACACTCATCTAGCAGTGGATTTGCCACATCTTGGATTCTAGTCATGCGAGCTTGAAAAGATTTTTGATATTTACCCTACCATGTACATTTCAAATCTTTGCTAACTGATGTTAGAAAATATGCCTTAATGCTCTATAATCTTAAGTTGTTGCTTCAGAATAATTAGTTATTCTGAATTCAATTAGGCAAAAATTGAATGGTGTTAGATAATTTTAGAGTTAGGGTCATTTGTTGAATAGAATTTCCATTGCGTTTGAGCCCCGGTTGGCGTAGTGATTGTGCGCAGGACTGCGGCCCACTGGGTTGGAGGTTCAAATCCAGCAACAAGGCTGGGCCTCCTACTCCCACCACCGGAGAGCAGTGATGCCCCCCTGAAAAAAAATTAGAAAATTATTTTCCCGCTTCTTAAGAGAAACAGTTATAAAACTTAGTCTGTGATGAACCTAGAAGATTCTGCAAACCCCAAGTCATATGTGATCAAACAGATCGCCATCAAGTTGCTTCTGACTCATGACTCTCAGGACAGAGTCGAACGGCTTCTTAGGGTTTCAAAGACTGTCAATCTTTCTGAGAGAAGACAGTTGCATTTTTTGCCCATGGAGTGACGAGTAGATTTGAATCGCCGGTCCTGAAGATAGCAGCCCAACATTTAACCTATACCACCAGAGCGCCTTCATTCATAAAATATAGAAAAAGGTAAACTGTATCCATAATTCATCAATGTAATGAAGGTATGTGAAATTAGGGCATAGGTTGATGCTGAGCAAGGAAGCCCCTGCCTACCTGTAGATCTGAGACAAAACCTGTAGAGTAATTATCAGAAGGAAATAGAATACCTCTGGAGCAGACCATCATCTTTGGGAAACAATGATGTATTTGTATGCTGACCCAGAAACTTCCTGGAGCAAATTTGACCTAAAGAAGCAGCCAGGTAGGTGGACCTGAATTACAAATGCTAAGAAAAGTAATATTTGAAGTACCCAGTTTCTGAGTGAGGCATCCTAAGGGAAAGAGACTCAACATTTGTGACAAACCATTTCATTTCTCTTTTTTTTCCTTTTTTTATTATATATATTTTTTATTTAATCATTTTATTGGGGGCTCGTACATCGCTTTTCATCATACACAGTTCAATACATAGGTACATATACTGTGTGAAGCACACCAAGCAACATCATTTTTTTTTTTACTTGAATGTTTTTTTTTAAATGAGTCATTTTATTGGGGGCTCATACAACTCCCATCACAATCCATACAAACATCAATTGTATGCAGGTCACATTTACACACTTACTGCCATCAAACTCTCAAAAACATCCTCCCTCCCTCCAGGACCCCAGTATCAGCTCCCTATATTTCCCTTCCTCCCCCACCCCTTGATCATTTCTCTTTTAATTGAGGACAAGTTAAATGTAAAAGAACTCACACAAAGCTGAGCCCCGGTGGCGTAGTGGTTGTGCGCGGGACTGCGGCTCACTGGGATGGAGGTTCAATTCCAGCAATGGGGCTGGACCTCCTACTCCCACCACCAGAGAGCAGTGATGCCCCCCCCCAAAAAAAAACAAAAAAAGAGAGGTTTCCTACTAGTGCAAATTATGATCTTGATCTCTCTCCCACAAGAAGCAGCTATAAATTGCTAATCCTGTAACAAATCATCTTATCCGAGAATTCAGTACCTTAGTAATTTATAAAAAGAAACTGCACCAGAATATATACAGAATTACTATCAAAAAGGGGGTGGGGGTGGGGGAGAGAGGGCGGGGGGGGGAAGAAATGGAAGGAAAGAACAGGGACAAGAAAAAATGTCGCCTTAGAGGACTATATAGAAATTGCCACCAAATGAGCCATATATTTAAAATATTTCTATGTAACATTCTGACAGCTACTTAAAAACAAGAGCTTGAAACGAAGGTGTGAGAGCTCTGAGAGTATATGAAGACTGCAGTCTTTGATCTTCATCAGGAAGTGCTTTCAGTTCCTTTACTTTTCAGCAAACACAGTTAATCTGCAGGTTTTCACAGGTTGTTGAGTAGTCTTCCTCCAATATCAACATAAGAGCGCAAGCATACAGCTCTAAAGCAGTCGTTCTCAACCTCACAAATGCCATGACCCTTTAATACAGTTCCTCTCTGGGGAACCCCCCCCCCCACCACAATAAAATTATTTTCACTGCTACTTTGTAACTGTAATTTTGCTATTGTTATGAATTGGGCCACCCCTGTGAAAGGATGTTCCACTCCCAAAGGGGATGACTGATAGACATTGCTTGCACCATCTTTAATAGCCAGTAGTCAAAATACATGATTAAAAGTGCCAGGTGAGTTTGAACCATAAACCTTGGAATTGGCAGTCCAGTGCTCACCCTACAATGCCACCAGGGCTCCCTCTATCTTGATTAGTTGGGTCGATTTCAGAACCTCAGTTTGAAGCTAAGCTATAGATTAACTAGAACCAGGTGTTTGTTTGTTTGTTGATTTGTGGCATCACTGCCCTGGTGGGAGTAAGAAGCCCAACCTTGCTCCTAGAGAGCTGCTGCTGGATTTGAATCATCAACCCTGTGGGCTGCATTCCCGCACACAACCACTGCGCCACCGGGGCTCAGCCAGGACCAGATGTTTCTAACGTAACTGGCTCCAGACGATTTGTGCATTTTAAAGCTCTTCTATTTGTTTTGGATTTTTTAAAAAACAGTTATTATTACTTTCACTTTCATTGTCAGATTAAATTGGGATTGGCCTTGCTCTTGGCCCCTTGTTATTTTTTTTTTCTGCCAAAGACTAGGAATCCTGTTTGCAAACTTCTTCTAACTCTGTCTGTAATTTAAGAAAGTAAGTTTAGGTGAGTGCCCAAGTGGCTCCCCCAGAGTAAGGGGCACATGCCTCTCTCGTGTGGGTTTAGTGCTGTCTGCTGTGTTTGTTTATATACTACTGGCTGACTTTTATGCCCTGGTCTCTGTTCCAGTAGTTGAGGATTCTGAATTAATGACCTGTAGAGAGAGAAGTAATTACATGTACAAAGTATGTGATACAATGAGTTAGGTTTTCTTGTGTGAACCTTTTCTCTTTTTAGTGGGCACTTTCATGGAAAGAAATACATAATTTTTTGAGCCCCCTCCCTCCCATGCATAGGGCTAGGGGGAAAAAAGTATGTGCGGCACAGTCATCCTCACTCACTTCTGAGGAGCACTCTGTGTATGTCCTCCAAGGCATATGTATTCATTCTTCCAGCAGAATAGAATATACTCAACATTCTTTGCCAGCACCATAACTCAAAGGCGTACACATTTCTTTGGTTTTTCTATTCATTGTCCAACATTTGTATACAGATGGGGTAATTGAAAACACCATTGCACATTAAGGACATAACTTAATCCTTAAGGTCACATCTTTGCTTGTTTTTTCTAAAAATCATTTGAAAGAAGCCTTTTGTAACATAACATATTTGCACAATCCATTCAATTGGTTTCTTGATTATTGCTGGTATGGGTGTTGATACAAATAGAGTGAAATTCTTTTTTTTGGAGTGGGGGCCGGCCATCACTGCTCTCTGGTGGTGGAAGTAGGAGAACCAGCTCCACTGCTGGAATTGAACCTCCGTCCCAGTGGGCCGCAGTCCCGTGCACAACCACTACGCCACTGGGGTTCAGCCCTAGAGTGAAATTCTTTATGACGTCAATCTTTTCTCCATTTATGATGTTGCTTATTGGTCCAGCTGAGAGGTTTTTATTTTCTTTAAGTTGAATTGTAGTCCATTCTAAAGTCTGTAGTCGTTGGTCTTTGTCAGTAAGTGCTTCACGTTTTCTTCACATTCAATAAGCAGGGTGCCATCTGCATCATCCAATGGTGAAGCCATGTTCTTCATTTAGCTCAGTTTCCTGGGTCGTTTGCTCATTGAATAAATATGGTGAAATGATCTAATCATTTTCAAAAATGGTTTTATTGATATATATCAGTTCTAGGTTATTTTCTTCCTTCTTGTCCTTACTATTAGAAAAGGCTATAATCTTGATACACACCTTCCTTGATTTTAAACCAGGCACTATCCCTTTATTCAAACAACCATGTCTTTCTCTATGTGCAGGTTATAGATGCACACAATTAAGTTTTCTGAAATCCCCACTTCTCTTAATGCCACCCTGAATTGTTATGATTCACACAATTGAATGACTTTACCTAATCAATAGAACACAGGTAAACATTTTTCTGATATTTTGTGCTTCCAGTCAAGATCCATTTGACATCAGCAATGATACTGCTCATTTCATGTTGCTGTTTGGAATCCAGATTGAATTTCTAGTAATTCCATGTCAAACTTTACTGCCACCATTTAAAAATTATCTTCAGGGCTGAGCCCTAGTGGCGTAGTGGTTGTGCGCGGGACTGCAGCCCACTGAGACGGAGGTTCAGTTCCAGCAGTGGGGCTGGGCCTCCTACTCCCACCTCCGGAGAGCAGTGATGCCTCCCCCCCCAAAAAATAAAATAAAAATTATCTTCAATCAAACTTTGCTTGTATGTGCTACTAATGATTTTGTTTGGGGTTTTCTCTATTGCACTGAATTACCCTTTTTGGAATAGTACGGATTTGGCTTTCCTCTGGTTGGCTTACCAGTTAGCTGTCTTCCACATTTTTTGTCAGAGAGCACATTCATTTGTCGAAATGTCAGAGCAGGTATTCCGTGGCTCCCTGCGGCCTTGTGTTTTTCCCTGCCTTCAGTACAGGGTGGACGTGCCCCTTCAGTGCTACCTTTTGAAATGGTTGCCTGCTGATCAATTCTTTTTCGTGGCATCTCTGTGCATTCCTTTGATCATATTTTGATGCTTCCTATGCTATTCGATGTTTAGTGATGGGATCCTTTAATGTTACAGAAGAAATAAATCAAGGCTTGAATTATTTTTCAGTTTGAGAAATACTGTAGGTGTAGTTCCCTTTTCACTTTCTGACTCCAAGGCTTCGCATTTTTCCTTATCATAGTTTACTTTGTCAACCGCCACCTTTCGAAATCTGTTGCTGAGTTCTTTTACTTTTTTACTTCTCCCTTTTGCTTTCACTGGTCTATGTCCAGAGAAAGTTTTCAGAGTTTCTTCTGAAACTTCTTTTGTTTTTTTCTTTTTAAGTGACTGGTTTGCTCTCTTCATGTTTGATGCTCTTGAAGTCATCATACAACTCGTCTGGTCTTCAGTTATTAGTTTTCAATGTGTAAAATCTAGTTTTGAGATGGTCTCTAACTTACGGTGGGTCTTTAAGTCACCATCAAACAGTCTTTCCACATGGAAACTACCTGGGCATTAAAACTAGCCTGCTGTCCCTTTTCCCTCTTTCCCTGAACTTCCATCTCATTACCCATTTGGCACATACAGTCTTTTGGCAGCTGTCTCAAACCTAAAGGTTAATCTAACCACAAATATTCGTTGTTTCGAAATAAACCACGAAACTTTGAATTTCTAAGACAGGCATTCAAAAAAAAAAAGACAGGTATTCAAAATTGGAAGCAATTGTGGGTGTTTTAAGTCTCAGGGGGCGGGTGAAGTAAATATAAAGCAATACCCAATCAAAACAAAGTGGAAATTGTATTTTCCTAAGATTTCCACCCATTCTTGAAGTCCCTGGTTTGGCGGGGGGAGGGGGGGGGAGGTCCAGGTGTTAGTGATGTAGGTTAATCAAGAGGCTCTTGGAATCATCTCTGCAAATTCACACACACCGAGCAACACTTATCTTGCCTTCCAAGTTAATGGCACAGCATTCAGTAAATACTGATGGGCTCAAACTAGAAACTTCCAGTTATCTGAAAATGCTCCTCCCTCCACATGTCTCATGTTTAATGAGTCTCCAAACACTGTCCACTCAATGTCTGGTATGTACATTTTTTATACATTTCAAATGGCATTTATATCATCTCCTTGTCTCTTGCCGAGACCATTATAATCATCTCCTTACTAAGCTCTCTACCTTTTAATTGTTCTTCCTGTTCTTACTCCCATGTCTTTCACTTAGCCCCATAAATTATCTTTTTGGGAAACACATTCAAATGTGTATTTGCCTGCAGTCTTCAACATCTGCCCTTTGTTTGGTTGTTTTTTCTTAAGGCCTGAATTTGCTTTTATATTTATAGTTTGAGGGCTGAGCCCCGGTGGCATAGTGGTTGTGCGCAGGACTGCGGCCCACGGGGACGGAGGTTCAATTCCAGCAGTGGGGCTGGGCCTCCTACTCCCACCACCGGAGAGCAGTGATGCCCCCCCCCCAAAAATGTATATTTATAGTTTTACTTTGTAATTTGTCTCCCCATTCAGCCTTTGTGTACCTTAAAAGTCAAACCTACACAAAAAGTGACAGGGCTAGTTCGATCTCCCCTCTCTTCCTCTAGTCAGACTGCCTCAGCCCCGCCCTTTCTCAGTTGTGTAAACCCCTGACTCAGTGCCATTTCCGTCCCCCAGGTTTTTTTTTTTTGCTTTTTTGCCTTTGACAAAATGATATTTTATTTCAAAGGACACACTGATACAGGAGACCTTAGACTCAAAGGGTATGTATTGGTCCTAAGTCGACATTCTGCCAACCCCCAACAGTGGCCTTTGTCACATCAAAAAGTTGTTCTCTTTGATAACTTTTGATTTTGGTTTTAAGGTGGAGAGCTTTTTCTTCTTCTTCTCCATCTTCTTTCTTCTTTTCCAGGAAATTATGTTTCTTGGAGATGGGTATTTAAAAAACAACAACACCTGAGTAGATCTGATGTGTGTCACAAAGTGGGGGTGCTCAGCCAGAGGAGAGATGGAGAGGTTCTTCAGTATTTGCTTATCATCTTTCCACAACCAGAAATCCATGTGGAAATGGCAATCAGAATATGGTCCTCTGTGAAGTTGTTCTGTCTTTGGATCATAATTGCTAATTTTCGGTCCTCCCGAAAGGGGCTCCTGTAAATTTCTGCATTTTTAATGTTGACAACAATGCCATAAATGATTAGAAAGTAACTTTCGTTGTCTTCCTGATCATTTACTTCTGTCACACATAACGTCACCAAATGAAAGTCCTCTCTCTTCTTGTCTGTCCAATTCACTTTCCACCCTGAGTGTGATCAGAAAGGATTTCATTGCGTTCATGATCAAAGGAGCCTCATCTCTGGTCTTGGTTCCGGCACAATGTATCAAGCAAGTAACCCCCTTGCCCTCCTTTGAGAAGGTCACTGCAGGCTCTCTTTACTGAATATATGGAAGGGCTTGGAGTCTCACTTGTTGACAGACTGACCTCGGAGAAGTCTGGCACTTTCCTTTCTCCCCCCCCCCCCCCAGGTTTCTTAAAGTCTCTGTGTGTTC
This sequence comes from Nesogale talazaci, assembly GCA_004026705.1. Classification (NCBI taxonomy): domain Eukaryota; kingdom Metazoa; phylum Chordata; class Mammalia; order Afrosoricida; family Tenrecidae; genus Nesogale; species Nesogale talazaci. The sequence continues at coordinate 40,119 of PVJH01017548.1, read as the reverse complement.
CTCACCTTGAGCCCCAGTTATGTTGTATGCAATTGTCAGATTGTCCTTCTAAACTGTGAATTTTTAAGATTCCAGGGTCTCCTTTGTGTATGTTTCCTCAGCGACTTATTTTGGCACATACAGGAGCAAAATAAATAATTGAACTGGGTAGAAATGAAAGCACGTACAGGATGTGCTTTGCCACAAAACACGTAAGAACCTACACTGAAATCAGATCAAGATAATTGGAAAACTGAGTGGCGAAGCAAAGATGGATGGGGCAGCTCTGTGGTAGTTCAGATACAGTCCAGGGTGATTATCCCAGGCTTTGGGAAATGTCCAGTTCCCATCTCATCCTGCCCTCCCTGTTCTTTGCTTGTTCTGCCTAATTTCCTCCTCTTTTCTCTCCTTTGCCCAGAGCTGTCCATTTAGTTCCAACTGTTGGCCTTCCTGTCTTCTCACCATCAAAGATTTCTGTGTCTGTTATATGCCTGTGTGGGTTTGTCTCAAGATAAACAGGGAGAAATATACTCGAATGTGCCAATTTACAGAGTACTGAGTGAGAGGGAGAATGGGACCAATGGAAAATAAATACTAATTATTATCGTAGTTTTTTCATACAAAGTGTTTGCCAAACGCCTGGATTTACATTGAATTTTTAAAACCGCCCTGTGAACATGCAGAGCATTTGTCAAACGCCTGGATTTACATTGAACTTTTAGAACCACCCTCTGAAGTCGGGGTAAGATTATTACCTTTGGGCTGAGCCCCGGTGGCCTAGTGGTTGTGCGCGGGACTGCGGCCCAGTGGGGCAGAGGTTCAATTCCAGCAGTGGGGCTGGGCCTCCTACTCCCACCACCGGAGAGCAGTGATGCCCCCCAAGGAAAAGAAAAGAAAAGAAAAAGATTATTACCTTTACTTTCCAGAGGCGCTCTGGTGGGATGGTGGTTAGTGTTGGGACGCTAACAAGGTCAGTCGTTCAAAATCACCAGCCCCTCTGGGGGATAAAGATGAAGCTTCCGGCTCCTGTAAAACGTTGCCATTTTTGTATATCCACAGAGGCAGTTCTGTTCTGAACTGTAGGCTTGCTGTAAGCCAGAATTGACACAATGGTAGTGAGTTTTCTGGTTTTGGTTTACAGATGAGGTAGCAGGCTTAGAAAGTGCTCATGGGTAGGGGTGGAACTGGTCTTTCATCAACAAAATCAGTTCTGTTAACACAATCAGTCTTTTTTTTGGGGGGAGGCATCACTGCCCTCAGGTGGTGGGAGTAGGAGGCCCAGCCTTTCCTCCATGGAGCTGGAATCGAACCTCTATCCCAGTGGGCCGCAGTCCTGCGCACAACCACTACGCCACCGGGGCTCAGTCCCACAAGCAGTCTTAAACGCTTGAAACAACCTGCATTACAACTCGTCCTTATATAAAAGAAATCTGTTAAGGGCAGAAGAATTACCTGTTTGTTTTCCCAAGGTTTTTTTGGTGAGCACTATTGTGAGTTTCTCGTCCAGGCTTTAACTCCAAGGATCATTGTAGGAAAGATGACAGCCCTTTGGAACTCATGTTTAATATCAAGGACCCGATTGCTTTTCCATTCAAGAGTGCTCATGAAGAGTTACTTGTCTTTTCCCCCAGGTCTTATAACCTGAACCTGGATACCATTAGTATCTTCTTTTTCAAGTTCTTATTCTGATCCCTTGGTGTTTACGGAGCCCCTTCTTGATTAGATGCTATGCTTTTATAATAGGCAAACACTAACAAAACAGAAGCCTCCCCAGCCTGTGGAGGAGAACTGTTAACTCATGTGAACTGTGGTGCTGAAATGAGCCCTTTAGAGATTTCAGGGTCCTGAGTTGCCGAGGGACTAGAGTCCCCCCCGGAGCTGTCTGCCAATATTTCTTGGCTGGTCCTCTTTTCTGTGTTACTTTCATTAGCAACTCATTCTTTTATTTCACTTTCTCTATATTTGAACTCTGTGGCATGTTCTATAGTGATACTGCTTAAAAGAGTCCTTCTTGGCCCTCAAAGGTCTTTAATCTGCGTGTAACTCTTTTTCTTTTAATCCTGATATGACTGTAATTTAAGATAAACCAAACGAAGTCACTGGTTACAAAGTGCATGGTTCCTGGCTGCCTGTCTGCCATCAGTTGCTGTCTTAAGCTGGAGGGGATGGGGGAGGCAGGTCAGCTCGGCAGTGGGTCAGGCAATGGCCATCTCTCCTAACCACGCCAAGGGGAGCACTGTTGAACTGGGGCCCTGACCTGTGAGGGCTGGCCTCACTGTTTGGCAATTTGAAGGATAAACAAATATTTTCACAGGGTGCATCCAGAACTGAGTAGTCAAGGTCACTGTGGTGCAAATAGAACGCACGATGTCAGAGTGTCCTGGCGTCTGGGCTCAAGTGGCTTTTCTTGGCAGCCTCTATAGAGAGCACAAAGTGTGCCGTGACCTCTCCTGTTGATAGTGGGTGTATTCTTGCCACAGCTTCATGAGATTTCTAGATCTGTTTCTATTGCATGGAGATTGTTTAGAGAATGGAGTCAGGCTTGCATTTTCTGTGCATTGGACCCTTGCCCCGTATGCTTTGCTTCTTCCCTTGAAACTGACCCATGGGTCTCTCATTCATCAATTCTCTCCAGGGAAATAGATTAAGATAGCCTTTGGTTTTCGTACGAGGGACGAGTATGAAAACACAGATATACCTAAATCCCTCTTTGAAAAAACTTATTATTAATCTCATTAAAAAGAAAGTTTTTTAAGGAACTGTTAGTAGCACTTTCTTTGACACATCTGTTTGTTTGTTTTTTTAAGGGGAGGGAGATGGTAGCACAGGCAGTTGTGTGTATTTGTCTCTTTTCTGTTTCCAGATGGCCACTCTATAGGTAGGAAGTATTGAGTAACTGATATGATAAAAAGGAAATCAGAATACTATACAAATATTAGACACTATTTTTTTTCAAACTTGAACATATCTGTCTACATGCAATATAGTATATGACACTTTCCAATATAAACTTACTTTCCCATAGCTTTGAAAATTTTCTTTCTAAGTCATCAGGCTTAATTTATCAGCAATGCTCTTATCTGGTTTCAAAATCAGTTTCTTGTCATTAGCAAACTCCACTTACTAGTTTTAGTCAAGTCTGACCTGCACAATGGTTGAATTGGTGACTATTATATTTGTTTAACTGCTGTAAAGTAAGTTTGCAACAATAGATGCTTGCACTTAAATAGCCCCTCAGAGCACTGGGGGACTATCAATCATGCGGAGATTTCCCTCCTGCTGTCTCTTCTGATGGACAATTCTGCTGATGTGGATATTCAAAAAGAAGGGATCAGGAAGAACAGATGATGGATAAAGACAATCTTCTGTCTTGAGAGGAAATCGGAGAAATCCTTTTAAGGAATGTTTTTGTCATGGTGTCAGAAGATTAATTATGCTCGTGTGAGAACGACTTTCTCATTGGGTGAAAAGAGACATTAGCCTTCTGACTTGTGACAGAAGATTTCCAAAGAAAGAGAGCTAGAGATTCCAGCGACTCTGAAATCTTCTTAGTCTCTTGTCTTCGAAGCATCCTCCAAGACCCTTGGATTACATCCATGACATTGTGATCAACAAGTAATTAATGCATTGGGAATTTTTGTTTCAAGCATTTCCTCTTCCTCTCCTTCATGCAGATCTCTTCGTACTTAAGAAAGAGGCCTTCGTCCTTGAGTGTATAGGTAGAATTTTAAATAACACAATGCTATCATGAGTCACGAGCAGCATCTCGTTATAGTCAAATGGTAGAAGAGCGCGCTCTGGACAGCCAAAATCTTGTACAAACAGAGCAGTCAGGACAAATTTTAAAACTCTCCTGAAAAAAGATTTTCCATTTCTATTGGTGTGATTTCACCTAGTTTCAAACAGTAATAATATTTACTATATCTGCACTCTCAGAACCACACTGGGCATTGACACACCAGTATTTATGAAGATCTTTAAAAGGAAGGGACAGAAAACATTGTATAAAATAACTTCATTTTTCAGGTAACCGAAGTCTCAGAACTTTAAAAAATATACACACATATATTTTTTGTTTTGTTTTTTTGTTTTGTTTTGTTTTGGGCATCACTGCTTTCCGGTGGTGGGAGTAGGAGGCCCAGCCCCACTGCTGGAATTGAACCTCCTTCCCAGTGGGCGGCAGTCCCGCGCACAACCACTACGCCACCGGGGCTCAGCCCCACACATATATTTTTAAGTGAAAATCTTTATAAATGCATCACTTCATACTCTGCCTTTTAAATAATGCACATTAAATGGGACGTAGGGCCATATTTCTAAAGATCCATTGTTGTGCTACCCCGAAATACACCGATCTCCTCAGGGTCTGCTGAAGTATTTAGTGTAGGGTTATTTGCCTCCAAGCTAAATGGCCGGCACAGCCCTCTTTTGACTTTTACTGTCTGCGTTTTTGTAAGGGGGGAGGCCCTTCCCTTCAGGGGAGCTATCACGCCTCCCTGGATCGGCGTGCCTTGCTGCACGTGAACCGCCTGCAGTTTTTTGCTGTACAGCTTGAGAAGGAGCCGTCACCTCCCAGACATAGCCAGTACGCTTCTCTCATCGCTGTGGAAATGCTCCTTTTCACTCCGACTCTTTAGTACTTCAGTCGCTGCAGACGAGGTGGGGAGGTTTTCCAGGAAGTCTGAGCGCTGCAACCAGGGCGCATCCCACGTGCGCACGCGCACACAGAGCACACACAAACGTGTTTATGGATTATATTAAATAGGAATGCTCGGTGTCATGGATTGTTTCAGTGACTGTGACGATAGTGGGGGGGGCTAACTGCAGGGTCGGGACTTTAAACTCGCCAGCTGACCCGCAGGGACAAGGTGAGGCTGTCCGTCCCCTTCACAGTGTCCAGTTTCAGGAGGCCTGTGGGGGGGTCACCGTCAGTTGGAATTGACCCGAGGGCAGTGAGTTCGGTGAATATGTACCACCAACAGTACATTTTTAAAAACTGGGCCTTAAGATTAAATTTGGGCAAGGTTTCCCTGGCCCTGCATATTTTCCTTGCCTTTTCTGGGGCTACCCAGTGGCTTAAAAATTTTTTTTAAAAATTAACCCAAATTCCATAAATCAATAAAATAAGACATTCAATATAAGCTGATAATAATTGTAGCGGTTCGGTTACCATAATAATGGTAGGGTCAGATTCAGATCTTTTTAAGGGTTCATCGCCAAGACCAAGTGAGTCTTAATTTATGCCCGAAAGTGAAACTCAGACCAAATAGATTTAACTTCATATTTTAAGACTCTTGAGTTTTGAGCAAGATCCAAATTCTGATTTATTACAAACTCTAATTCCACACTGAGGATTTTTTAAAAGATAAACTTAAGTTGATGAGCTCCATGGAACACAGTGTTTGATAATGAATAATTCTGGGGAAACAAAAGTTCAGGAGGTAGATGCAGTCCCTTTCCTCCTTTCTTGTGAAAGAGAGAATTGATGATTCTTATTGCAGTTTGCCCTGCTGGAAGAAAAAGGCATCCCAAACTGCCTGTGTTGCAGTCTCTTTTAGCTGGATGCATTAACTCTTAAGAAGACTTTAATTAAAACTAGAGATAATTCATCTTGATGACATTGAACATTTAAAGAAAAAAAAACAGTTTACTAATTAATAAAAAATATATAGCTAGTTATAGAAAATGTTTCTCTTGTCTTTCTTACCCTGCCATTAAAGGAGTACAATGACCCACCAGCTGCTTGAGTTCAATGGATAAGAACTTCAGGTTTTCTTCTTCCTAAGCCCATGCTTAATTGTTCTGGCAGTGCATAAAAGTGGGTCATTTGTGAGCTGAGCCCCAGTGGCGTGAGTGGTTGAGTGCGGGACTGTGGCCCGTGGGCTTGGCGGTTCAAATCCAGCGGTGGTTCTCAGGAGCAGCGCTGGGTAGCTCCCACAACCACCAGAGGGCAGTGATGTCCCCCCCCCAAAAAAAAACTGAAAAAAGAAAAAGTGGGTCATTTGTATCTAAAATACTTTACTGGTGCTCCATTAATCTTAGTGATGGCGTTCTCTCTTTCCCTGCAAAAAGCAATGCAAAGATGTTATGGGGAAAACAGAGGAGGTAAACATTTTATAAATGGGCATACAGATGTGTAAGAGGTGAATTGATTATTTTTATGATGACCACATCATTCAAATATCAACAGTTGTTTTGTGGTATATACTATATTATTGACAGTGTATCTTTATTTGAGAAGGAGCAGTTTAAGACCTTCTGAAGAAGATAGTGTGTGTCTCCGGGCATAGGAGTACAATAAGAAGGTCTCCAGTTTAGAAACAAATGGTTTGCCAGACCAAAATAATGTGGAAAGACAGATTAATCAAGGACAAAAGATGTTTGTCTGTGGTTATTTTGTTTTAAATGCAAAAACTCTGTTACTCTGGTGCTCATACATACTGATTAAAAAAAGAAAATAAACTCAAGACTGGAGAGATTTCTTGGCTTGAGACATCAAGTGAATTTTGTGATGACCTTTATTGTAGTCTCTTTAATTTGTACATAATTTATCTTTCTTTAATAAATCCCCTTCTGTTGAAACAGTAAGAGAAACAGTAAGATGGGCAAGTCCTTGCTGACCTTTCCTCGTGGCCTTCTTTGTTGATTGGCAAGTTTCAAGGATTAAATTGGCTACAGATGAAATGTAGTCTTTAGTGCCTTGGTTTCTTCCCATATTCCTCTAGAAATGGAAATGGCCAACTTTGTGCATTTTTAAGAATGAAAGAAAAGTCATTCTCTGAGCTGTGTGGAATGGGAAGCATCTACAGTCTCCTTCCGTCTTAGTTAAATAAACAAAGTAAGTGGAAAAATAAACTTTACTTCACATCTGGTACAAGACTTCCTCTTGTTGAAAGTTCACATGTTCCCTTTGGTGTGTCTCTTCATGTGAATCAGGTGTTTTCCTTCCTTCGGTAAAATGACATATGCAATTAAAAGGAAAAACCCCAACTGCTTTAGTAGTCCAATGATGTCATTATATAGAAATACAAAAACAGAAACCCCTGCATTCCAGATGACATCTAAGGCAGCCTCCTACATGTCCATTAGCAGTATAGCAATAGGACCTTTTGAAAAGGCTGCACCGGTGAATTTCTGAATAAACTGATTTCCATATGTTGAGGCATCTTGTATTTCCTCCTTTGCATGAATTCTACTAGTTTTTAAAACTCATTGTTATTGTTGGGTGCCCTTGAGTCTAATGTGATTCATATCAAACCTATATAGGCAGAAGAAAACATTACCCTGTCCTGCACCAACCTCACAATCATTGCTGGGTTGTAGGTGAATGATTGCATTCACCGCGTCAGTCCACCTGGTTATGATTCGCGCTCTTGTTCACTGACCACCTTCTTTACCGAGCTTGTGTGTATATTTGAATAATAGTTGTATCAGCTAGGCTTCTCTGTAGGCATAAGAACGGTAGCATCTCACTGCCAGTGTTGTACATCAAGGTCTTTCAATATTCTTCCTGCTGATGGATGTGATGCCAATCCTTTTCAGTTTGTCCTTCTGGTATGCTAGAGCCCTGTTAGGGCTTGTTCTGAGAGGAAGTGAAGGTCAAATGTGACAGGCACCCAAGAAGGGTGGAAGGTTTGACAAGGTGGCTTCGTGTGATAGAGTGGCCTTTCAGCACCAAATTGTATTCTTAGGTGCCTCTTTTGAGGAACTCCTTTTAAGTACTTTGTGAGTCTAGTCACCACACGGCAGTGGGTTTGGTTTAGTAGGTCCCATGATTGATTTGTTTCCATTTCCAAAGAAGACGGAAGCACAAAGCAGTCAAGTCCTTAGGTCTTTCTTTTTTTGGCTTGTTTTGTCTCCTTTCTTTTAATGTGTTTGACTGACTGTTACAAATTAGTATTGCACTTAACAACCACATATAATTTCGACTTCTTTTTAATCTCAAGAAGTGGGTTTACCTAAAAAAATTTTAAAAAGTGGGTTTCAAACTTTAATGTCACAGAATCATCTGGGTTTTGAGCTATTTGCCAGTCTGACAGCTCCTCCTGGAGTATTCCAACTGCGGGTTCTTCTGTCCTCTCTTAGAAGAACCACAGAATGGGACACCTTTAAGAGAGATATGGACTCTCCATTGGAAACATTTCCTTGAGTCATTCTAATGCAGGCGGTACTTGAACTAGACTTTGAGAACTACTGATGTAAATGTTCTGAAATTAGAGGGTGCCTCATGGGCAGGTTGAAATTCATCAGGAGGAATTCCAACCAGATGTTCTCTTTTGTCATATTCAGATTGTGTATAATCCATCTTGCCGCCATTGCTGACACAAATCTGAACATTCCTGTTGTTCTCCCTCCCTGGGCATGACTATTTTTTTTTTTTTTGGCATCGCTTCCCTCTGGTGGTGGGAGTAGAAGGCCTAGCCTTGCTGCTGGATTTGAACCTCCAAACCAGTGGGCTGCAGTCCTGCGCACAACCACTACGCCACCGGGACTCAGCCCCTGGGCATGGTTCTTGATGTATCTTGATGCAGCACTTCCTACCACTACCACCATCTCCATCACACCTACAGAGTGACTGCTCCATGGCGCTTTCTTGACTGTAATGGGTACGGAGGCAGGTTGCCAGCACGTGCTTATACTCCGCCGCTGGCTAAGTCCAAGCTGTGAACCTCTAAGTTAGTACAAGTGTGCAAACCCTCCTCTTGGTGAAGTGATTATTTTAGTCAAACAAAACTAGGATGATGTGAGAAATTAACATGCTGAAAGTAGGAACTGCAGGGAAAGAGTCTCATTATTAGAGCTCAATTTTGGGTTTTGGATTTTAGGACGGTTTAAGTTATCGGAATCATTTTTATGCTGAAAAGGGATCTCTAAAGACATCTGTGGAGCCACTGCGTGGTACAAACCGTAACTCACTCAGCTGCTAGCCAAAAAGTGGAGGTTGATGTCTATGTAGGGGCACTTTAGAAGAAGGGCCTGGTGATTTCCTTCCAAAAAGTCAATCATTGAAAACCCTGGGGAACAAAGTTCCACCATGACACACAGGGAGCTAGCATGAATAGGAAGTGATTCAAAGACAACTGGTTTTGAAGTACATTTGAAAAAGCCTAAGCTGATTCAAAGATCTGTATACCTGAAAATGCCCACTACATGGCTATTACTACACATTTTATCAGTGAGTCAAACTGTAGACACGTCTTCTTATTCTTCTTTTTTTTTTTTAATCATTTTATCGGGGGGGGGGGTCATACAACTCCTATCACCATCAATGCATAAATCAGTTGTATTCAGACCACATTTGCACATTTGTTGCCATCATCATTCTCGAAACATCCTCCTCCTACCTAGATCCCCAGGACCATATCTTCTTACAACACTTTCAGTACTTTTATTTCACATCAGCACTGGTAGATTTAGACATACCAAACGTCTTAGTGATTAAAATGACAAGAAAAATTGGAAATTGCTAAATTTATTTAACATAATTCACTAGCCTCCTCCAGGTAAAGTAAAGCAAACACAACAACAATCCCAGGTTTCACAGCTGTGCCCCAGTGGTGTAGTGCTTGTGTGCGGGACTGTGGCCCACTGGGTTGGAGGTTCAAATATAGCAGCATGGCTGGACCTCCTATTCCCACCACCAGAGGGCAGTGATGCCCCCCCCCAAAAGCTTGTTCATAACAATCCCAGATTTCATTTCCACATGGAAGTAAAGATGATTTTCCCTCTGTGTGTTCAAATTCAAACATATGCATTATATTTGAGTTGAAAATTTGCAAATTCCAGCATTTAAAATATTTTTTGTTTTTCAAGGAAATAGTCTGCGGCCTTACAGTTTGCTTCTTTTCCCTTTGGCAATTCAGACTCAGAAATGTTAACTGACTTAGATGAGGCAGCAGTGTGAAAGGACAATCACTTTGAAGTTGGACACGTTGGGGTATTCTTTTTTTGTATTAAAACTAACTCTCTGCATAGGCTGATAGAATCGAGATGTAAAATTTTAAAGTCATTACAGGCCTTTACCAATGTCGGGAAGACTAAAAGAGGAAAGACCTAGTGTGTCCCACTCCTGGACATGTTACACTCAAGCGCTTCCTCTAGTCCTGTTCTTCTTGACCCTGTTGCCTCAAACCCCACTGAGGTGGATTAAAAAAAATGCAGCCAAACACCTGATGATCTAATGAAGACAATTCTTGATGTGTTAAAATGAGGTCTTTGTATCTTATTTGAATCTTTTTTGGCTTGAAGCTAATCTGCTTTAGAGTTCTCAAATCCAGGCCATTTACAATGCAGACTATAGCAATGGCATTCATTTGGAATGTTGCCTTTTGTTTACTGGCTTCACCAGACCCTCACTGCTTCCTTTGGTCATCTGGTGTCCTCGCTAATGTGATTTGTACTCCTAAACTCTGCAGGTAGCCAAGAGCCTTTATAAGTGGGATTTACAATGGGACTCACCACCCTGGCTAGCTGCTAATGAAGGGAGCTTCAGGAATTTGGGGCTTGGGGTTTAGTTTAGTTTTATTTATTTATTTTTTGCAGCCATTTCCAAGAAGAGTAGAGGAAAACTGTGTTGTGGGTTCACTAATTCTCCCTGTGTTCTGTGACTTGTTAAGTTCTGCAGTTGATTGATTACGAGCCATGCAAAAATATAAATATTTTTATTTAGGAGTTGCAATGTTTCATCTGCCAGCCCTCCATGCTAATCACTAGAATTGTTTATTATTGAACCTGGGAAGAACAAAGAAGTGATGTCTCTGTTTAAACTCAACCAATTGGCATTTCACCTTCATCTGCTTTTGCATTTCATGAGATTTTTGACCAGTTTGATAGTTTTTAAAAAAGTGCATGTCTGGGATCCTTGGTTTATAGTCCCAGCATCACGTTAGTACTTCTGTCATCTTGAGTAAGTCATTTACACTCTTGGTTTCTCATTTAAAAGAAAAAGGTGTGTGTTGCCAAGGTATTTATGAGGTCCAAGATGATGATGTTTCATTGTGTTTGTCTAGCTAAGTTTTCTTTTTACTACCAATGTGAACTGATCCACCTAACAAATTGACATCAAGTTCATTCAGATTCAAAGAACCTGTAATTGGATTTGGGGGTAAGTCTATCATTGAAAAACACATTTACATCTGATAAAATGTTTTAACCAAGGGCTAAGCACCGGTGGCGTAGTGGTTGTGCGCAGGACTGCGGCCCACTGGGACGGAGATTCAATTCCAGCAGTCGGGCTGGGCCTCCTACTCCCACCACCGGAGAGCAGTGATTTCCCACCCCCCCCCCCAAAAAAATGTTTTAACCAGCCATTAAAACAATATGTAAGGGCTGAGCCCCGGTGGCATAGTGGTTGTGCGTGGGACTACGGCCCACTGGGATGGAGGTTCAATTCCGACTCCCAGGAGCAAAGGCTGGGCCTCCTACTCCCACCACCTGAGGGCTGTGATGCCTTAAAAAAATGTAATATTAAAATATCAGTGCCTTCATTTGATTTTGGAGATTATAACTCAGTTATAAAGAGAAAGGAATTTGTCTATTTTCCAATAGTGAAATCTGAAAAACAAGGCCATGTTTCATGCGTGCTTCATAAGGCAAATATAGTTTAAAAGCCCTCTCTGGGTTACTGGGAGCCAGTCCACACCATGGAAACTAACAAGGGTCATTGAATCTTTGGGTTTTAGAAGAAAGAAGAGAAATCAGCATCTCTGCTCCAAATCCCTTAAGTTTTACGTGTAAGGATTCAGGAGATCCAGGAATAGTTAGTACCTTACCTATAATAACAGTGGTTGCGCTGAAAACCCAAGGACCAAACAGGTGCATACCGGGGTACAGGTATCCTAACAACATCTACTGTAAATGAAAATCAGAGAATGAAAGGGTGAGCGGTGGCACCGAAAATCCAAGCTTTAAAAAAATCACTGATAGCATTAGACAGTTTCTCTGTGGAGGCTGCCCTCATAAAATCAATTGCATGAATGCTTAATGTTGACCTACTATGTGTGTGGTGTTGTACTCAGGTAATACTCCTGCAAGGAGTATTAGGTTATGATCCATGCCTCCAGGGAGTTTACATTCAAACCTAATCTACACCCTGGAGATAACACATGACACAGATTGTACTGAAGAGGTAGCTGGGTAAGAAAATGATCTTTGACTCTGAGGGTTTGATTGCTGGCACCACAACTTAATCAGATTGGTGGGGGGGATTTTGAGCAAATCATGAAATTTCCCAAACCTGGGTTGCCTTGTCTGAAAAACAGAAAAAATGGTAGTGATAGTGTTTACCCCATAGGGTTTCCTGGGGATTAAGTGAGATCTCAAGTATAGAGGAGAACTTAAATAGTCCCCCCCACCCCCAGGGCACGTGGTGAATAGCAAGGCAAAAGTCGATTCAGATTGCCATTTAAACTCACAGATAAGAACTTCTAGCAGTCTAGAACAGCGGTTCTCCACCTGTGGGTTGCTACCCCTTTGTAGGTCGAATGACCCTTCCCAGGGGTTGCTTGATTTTTTTTTGGGGGGGGGGCATCACTGCTCTCCGGTGGTGGGAGTAGGAGGCCCAGCCCCACTGCTGGAATTGAACCTCCGTCCCAGTGGGCCGCAGTCCCGCGCACAACCACTACGCCACTGGGGCTCAGCCCCGGGTTGCTTGATTTATAACAGCAAAATTACAGTTATGAAGTAGCAATGAAAACAAATTTAGGGTTGGGGGTGGTCACCACAACATAAGGAACTGTATGTACTAACGGATCACAGCACTAGGAAGGTTGAGAACCACGGGTCTTGGAAAATAGAAAGGAACTCCTAAACTGGCACTAGTCTAGCAGGATTTTCTCTTTTTGAGTTAGTGGTTGCTACTGGAAAAAATTCTCCAACCTTGAAGATTGTTATCACTCTCAATTGCACCAAACCTTTATTGTTAGGTGTCACTGAGCCATTCCTGACCAACAGCAGCCCTGTGTTCAACAGAGTAAGACACCGCCCAGCCCTGCACCATTCTCACAACCGCGGCTGTATTTCAGTCCATTGTTGCAGTCACTGTGTCAGTCTACCCCCCTTGAGGGTCTTCCTCTTTTTGCAGACCCTCTACTTCATAAAACCTGGTATCCTTCTCCAGAGAGTGGTCGCTACGGATAACACTTATGAAGTATAGAAGGCAAAGTCTCACCATCTTCTTTCATGTAAAGAGTGTTTGACTGCTTTCTAAATACTAAATTACACCTTTGCTACCTCCGATTGACAATTCTTCTCCTGTTTCTCTAATCAATTGCTCCAGATCTACTTCCCTCCCTGTAAGTCCATGCCCAACACATCCGTCTCAGCAGGCTGTTCCTCTCACATCTAGTGTTAGCAAAACCAAATTGGTTGTTGTCATTTCCAACTCGTGTCGAACTCTTACCTGTTACAGAGCAGAACTGTTCCAAAGGGATATCTTGGCTATAATTTTGCAGATTTCCAGGCCTTTCTGCCCTGTTGTTGCTGAGTCAGTTTAAAGCACCAACTCTTATGTTAATTGTCAGGTGCCAATGGTTTGTGCTGCCTAATCTCCTAGGCCCCTAAAGAGTTCCAATCATTGCCTTGACTGTAGCCATTTCTGCAGGCTCGCGACATCAAGAGCATGCATGCTAACCTTGACTTCTCTTTGAACTTCAAATTCATTCATCAAATTACGGCTGGATTTCTCCATGTGGAAGTTTCACAGACATCTCAAAGCCTCAAAACCAAACTCCTGCCATCAAATAAATTCCAACTTAGAGTGGCCCTATAGGACAGAGTAGAACTGTCCATGTGTGTTTTTGAGAGTGTCATGCTTTACAGGAGTAGAAAGCCTTGTCTTTCACACCTGGATGAGCCGGTGGTTTCTAACTGCTGACCTTGTGGCATGCAGTCCAACACAGAGCCACCATGGCTCAAAGTCAAGATGTCTAAAAATTGGCTACAGCACAGTCTGTCCCAAACCTCATCTTCTTCCAAAGGATGCCCATAATTATCTACTAATTTTCATTTTAAAGAGGAAAAGTACTCCGGAAAAGGTCAAATGTGCAAAGGATGAAATGAGATATTGAATATAGAGAATTCAGCCTTGTATCCTAGAATGTAAAATGTAAGCCAGAACGTAGTAAAATCTGATTTCGCAGAGATCATTCTCGCTTACTCACCCATCAAGCTATAGAATCTGACATACATTTACCCAAAAACAAACGGACTAAACAAACTTATTGCCATTGAGTCGATTCCTACTCATAGCATTTCTGAGACTGTAAATCTTTTTTTCCCCCCTCCATATCACTGTTCTGGTGGGTGTAGGAAGCCCAGCCTTGCTCCTGGAGAGCTGCTGCTGGATTTGAGCCATCCACCCTGTGGGCCACAGCCCCGCACACAACCACTGCGCCACTGGGGCTCAACTGAGACTGTAAATCTTTTAGGGAGCAAGAAGCCTCATCTTTCTTACATGAAGTGGCTGGTGTGTTTGGTGCGGTGGAGGCCTAGTCTCCATCTTGAATCATCAGAATCTTCTGAATTAATTCCTAAGCTTTCCTTAGGTCTGTGGTACCATCCCTGTATCGCTAGTATAGGTGAACACAAACAATATTGTGAGCTTATGCAAGGACTCTAGTAGAAGTTTCTAAACCCTCTCTCTGTATCCAAGAATCCCTGGTGATGCTATAATTGAAGAAGTGCTTGCTGTGAGCCCCAAAGATTGGCAGTTCAAACCCCTAGCCAGCTATTCCATGGGAGAAAGAGTGGACAGTCTGCTTCTCGAATTCTATTATCTTATTGAGCAGCTCAGCTGTTCCCCACAGGGTCTCTATGAATCACAACGGATTTAATGACAGCAGCTTTGTTGTTCTTAACTGTTTATTGTGGTTTGGATAAGAAGTTACAGAGTACACATTAGTTTTCCACCAAACAATTTATACATTCTGTTTCATGACATTGCTTGCAATCCTTATAGTGTCACAGCCATCTTCTCACTTTCTCCCTGGGTTCCCCATTTCCATTTGGCCTCTTTTACTGCTGCTTCCTGCCTTCTGAGCTTTGTGTTTGGGCAAATGCTGCCCTTTTGGTCTGGTGGTTTGATTGTTCTAAGGAGTTCGTTTCTCCCTGGTGTTAGTGTTCACTTTATTAGGCCTATTATTTACATGAAAGTTGATCTGTGTGGGGGAGTTCAGGTCCAGGCATAAAAGGTGCCAAAGGTTCGTTGGTAGTGTCAGGACTTCCTTTCCTTTCTGTCAGACCAGAACGTCTAGTCTTTTTAGGACTTGGGATCTTGCTCCACCTTTTCCTCCCTCTCTCTCTCCAGCACCTTCTGTTGTTACCCCAGGCAGAGAGGTTGGTGGTGAGAGATTGCACCATCTATTTCTCCTGGTCTCAGGGTCAAGGAGGCTGAGGTTCAAGTGGTCTTTTTGGCCCTTGGACTATTTTCCTATGTGTCTTGGACTATCTCCACTTATCTTTGCTCTGGGTGGGAGAAGACTAATAGTTGCATCTTTGGTAAAGTGACCAGATTTTAAGCAGAACACCGTTGGGCTGGGGGGGTGGGGTGAGGTGAGGGTGGGTTCTTGATTAAAACTTTGGTCTACCCCCCAATAAAATGATTCATTAAAAAAAGGGGGGGGGGAGGGGAAAGGGGAGTTTTGTTTTTTTTTAAAAGAGGAGCTTGTACCAAGGGCTCAAGTGGAAAACGTTGGGAAATGTATGTGGAAACGTGTGCAAATGTGCTTGATACAAACGATGTACTGAATGTTGTAGTAGCTGTAAGAGCCCCCAATAAAATTAAAAAAAAAAAAACAACTTTGGTCTATATGGAGCAACAAAAATTTTCATAGAACACAAAAAATAGTATTGTAATTATTTATTTTAATTTGAAAACACTGTGGGATGTTGTTAAATTGTTAAAAAGCGGGATGTCTGGTCACCTTAATCTTTGGTGGTAACTTTCAACCTTTTAAGATCCCACATGCCAGCTGTGTGTTTTGTTTGTTTGTTTGTTTTTTGGGTATCACTGCTTTCTGGTGGTCATGGGAGCTACCCAGCCTTGCTCCTGGAGGGCAGCCGCTGGATTTGAACCACACTCAACCCCTTATGCCACTGGGGCTCAGCCGCCAGCAGCGTTTTCTTGGCACCTGATGAAACTCGAACTCCTCCACTCCTCCAAATACTCTTGTTCCTTGAGGCTCACAGTACCATTTGTTCCTAGCTTTCTATTTCCCTTATGCTCTTTTGTCTGCTGGGTTTTCATCTTTCTTTTCTTGACTTCACATGTGTTTTCTTCCCTGGTCCTTTTTTAGTGTACCTACGTTCTTTACCTACAAAATCCTACTTGTCACACCAGCTGTCTGAGTGGCAGCTGCCTGTCCCCAGGTCTGTTTACTCAGTTCCACCTGCTAAGCTCTAAACCTACCCAGTAAGAGAGTTCTACGTTGCTGTTCCCTCCACCTTTGATAGTGTACAATCCCCATCATTTCTTTCTGGCCTATAATCTAGGGTTCATACGACTATGTATTATCTACCTTTGTAAGATTACATTTTGAAGTAGAGGTGGTGGTGGTTTAACCTCTGTTTCCTTCTGTTTCACTCCTTTGCTTTCTGAGTGCCTCTGGAAATTCTAACATTGTCTCAGTGGATTAATTACCCAGATGAAAGTTATTTCTGTATGAGCCTCATATTCCTTACTTAATATGAGTGAGTCCATTAGCTTTTATTTCAGTCTTCCTATGAACTTTTAAAAGCTTCCTTGCTTTTTAAAAACTAATCAATTCAATTACATAAAAATTAAACCCGTCAAAAAAAATTAAACCTGTCTTTATGGAAAATACCAATAGATATCAAAGTGAAAGGCAAGATGACAAACCAGGGGGAAGTGTTACAACTTACACACAAAGTCAGCATTTCTGAATGTGAGGGAAGCACTCCTACAAATGGACAGATGAACAAAGATTGGGCATTTCGGAAAAGAAAACTCAGTGACTTTTCAATGTTAAAAAACTATTCAGTCTCGGGCTGAGCCCCGGTGGCGTAGTGGTTGTGTGCAGGACTGTGGGCCACTGGGATGGAAGTTCAATTCCAACAGTGGGGCTGGGCCTCCTACTCCCACCACCAGAGAGCAGTGATGCCCAAAAAAACAAACAAAAAAACTATTCAGTCTCATTTATACTAAAAGAAATACAGATTAAACTACATTGAGCAGCAAGCCTCCAGCGTGCCGGGATCTGGAGTGACCCTGTGCATTCCTTCAGTGCTTGCAAGAACAGTGTTGACATAGTTTGAGGCCTCGCTCTGCACCAGCTCCAGAGTGAGGTTATAGACATTTCAGACAGAGGGGAAAAGTCATTTTATTGGGGGCTTATCCCATATTTGTAAATCTGTGTTTTATGCACATAACAATTGTTTGACATGACTTGTGTATACAATAAATAAGCCTTAATCTCCTATTTTAAAAAAAGGATCCTGGCTGAGCCCCGGTGGCGTAGTGGTTGTGCGCGGGACTGCGGCCCACTGGGATGGAGGTTCAATTCCAGCAGTGGGGCTGGGCCTCCTACTCCCACCACCGGAGAGCAGTGATGTCAAATAAATAAATAAATAAAATAAAAATAAAATAAAGGATCCTTTGACCAAAAGTATACATGAAGATCCTCAAAGAGGAACGAGAAACAGGCAAATGGGAACTCATTTCCCCAAAGTAACCACAGAATTTCCAAGTTGCTGTTGGTGCAGTTAGCTTATAGGGAAACTATATGGTGGAAAGCCCACCACGTGAAGAAGGCTTTGCCTTCCACATACCCATTGCTGATTAAAGGAAGTGAAATGCACCTTTGGATTTAAAGTTGAAATGTCCAAGTGTGAGGAGAAGCAGAGGATGGCAATCCCAAGATCATGCACTTCATGACTTCTGCAGTTGGCAATTTGATTACCATACTTTCACATCGTCTTTGTTTTTGTGTGACATGTCATAGTTCTGCAGACACATAGTTTTGCCTTAGTGAATGAGTGTTATTGGAATGGTTACCTGTCATTCAAAAAAAAACTACGTTGAAATATTTGTTTTCATCTGTCTGGGAAAGATACAGAGGTAGATAATAAATATTCAATGCCAATGAAGATATGGGGTGATATAATCCTATAAATTGCTAATATGAGTAAAAAATTGATTCAAATCATGAAAGACAATTTGGTAAAAAATGAAAATCGTGCACACCCTTAACCCAGCAACATCATATGTAGGGATGTGTTCAACAGGAACTGAATGGATTGTATTAATGTAGGGTGATTATTAGATGACTTTACTATCAAGAATAATAACAAAGATTAGATACTAAGTATACAAAATTAAGGGCATGGGTGTTTTTA
>PVJH01017548.1:0-21689 GCA_004026705.1 Nesogale talazaci | reverse complement strand
TTCTCCTGTGATGGAAGACTTAGGGACAAGCCCCAAAGGCATACTTTTGAGTGCATCTTCTTTTCTACTTTTAGGCTTTCAATCATATAAGTAGATCCTTTCAAATTATTAATTATATCTTTTTTTTGGCATCACTGCCCTCTGGTGGTGGGAGTAGGAGGCCCAACCTTTGCTCCCGTAGAACTGCTGCTGAATTTGAACCTCCATCCCAGGGGGCCGCAGTACCGTGCACAACCACTGCGCCACCGGGGCTCAGCCTGATTAATTATATCTTATCTTAAGATTATATCTTATTTTAAACATCTGAAACATATTTGGAGTCATTCTGATTCCATATAGTAGGTTACCTCAAAACATTTTAGTGGTATCTTTGTGTTTTTAGTACCAGCAGTATTCCCCAAATAATATTAGAGGATTCTGTCCAATTTGACAGAAGTGGGAACTATAGATTTTGAACACACAAGTTTTATAGTGCTACATTAATAGGACATCAGATTGCATCCCCAACTTAGTCATCCGTAAGTAGTAAAAGATTCCAAAATAGTAATAGATGCTTTTACAAGAGGGATTTTAAAAATCTATGGGAAAATTGTATCACCTTTAATTCCCCTTTTTTTTCTGTGAACTTTTTGAAGACCTTTGTGTACCACATCTCTAGCTTTTTTAGCATTGTCGTTTCAAAATGTAGTGCCAGGACTTCAGGAACCACCTCTCATCTCTCCATTTCTCCCAAGACATGATTCCTACAGACAGGAACTATTTCTTCCTTGAGGTCTAAATAGCTTCTAGCAACCTCTTGCACTGAATAAATATTTAATGGAGATTGAATATTTCCTCTGTGGTAGATCAATTACTCTTGTGAATTCTCTGAGGAAAGCCTTTCTTTTTTTTTTGGAACATCACATAAAATGTTAAAGCATTTGCTGCTACCTAAAAGGTTCCAAGCTACCAGGTACTTTGCAAGAGAAAAATTTAGCAGTTGTTTTCATACGCATGTACAGTCTTTGAAACCCTGTGGAAC
The DNA here is from genome assembly GCA_004026705.1 of Nesogale talazaci. Lineage (NCBI taxonomy): Eukaryota > Metazoa > Chordata > Mammalia > Afrosoricida > Tenrecidae > Nesogale > Nesogale talazaci. The sequence continues at coordinate 20,668 of PVJH01017548.1, read as the reverse complement.
AGTCTTCTTTGTCCTAAAGGGGCCCCAATGGCGTGGAAATCTTAATGGCAATAAGTAGGTTTGATGAAGTAGATTAAGAAAATCATTTTCTTGATTTTTTAAATTAATGTCAGAGTGTGCTTCAGTAATATAAAAATCCATTTCCCATATTTTTCAGGTACCTATTTTCTAGATTTATGAATCCACTTAGAATTTTGATGCTATCCCAAATTATAAGTCTGAAATTTTTATCAACTAATTATAGTTATTTGCTGGGAGCATTGGTTCTAGTATTTATGGTATTTGGATCTTTGAAAATAAAAACAACTACTTACTAGTAAGTTTTAAAGAAGCTAGTGGCACATTTTTGATTAAAGAAATTATTTTTAATATTATAGCTGTTCTTTGGTTGTCTATATATCTTCCAAAGACAACTCATTATGTGAAAATTAGCATTATGGAAAATTAAAGGACAACCTCATTGTTAGATCACAAAATGCAGGATAGATGACGACATTACTCAATATCTGCCAAATTACATTATGATCTAACTGCCTACCTACAGAGAATTAAGGGCCTGCCAAGTCAACATTTAACCTTCATTGTAATAGCTAGTGCCACACTCACCTCAGCATTTGTAACTGCCACACATACATTGTTAATTCGTAAAATAGTAAGCTAGTAGATTTTCAAAATCATTTTTGTAAATGTGAAATGTCAGATAACACAATACTTGATAAGATGAGAAGTAGGTGTATTGATAAACGTGTCTGAAAACAAAACTTTACTTTTAGTTGACAAATTTTATATTTTCAAATCTTGGTCATAATGTTTTTCTTATTTTTAATGTCTTCATTGAAATTAGATTTAAATGAAATACATTTATACTTGCCAGTGGAATGACTAATGGGATCACTTGATGCAAATTGTTAAATGTTGCATTCAGATTGGATTCATCAGAATCATTTAGAAAAACAAACTTCTCTCATGTAAATGAAAACAAAAAAATTGCACAGGAAAGGGTACCTGTACTTTTCATTCCCTTTCCGCTGTAGGAAGCAGAACTTTAAAATAGATTTATACCTATTTATTAATGCCTTTGAATGTTGTGCCTAATGACAAAATAGCCTTGCCTCCATTTTAAAGGAATAATTTCACTGTTTCACATTTGATGACATCTCAAATCTGTATTTTTGTGTAAATAAAAGTTCAGTGTGTGTTAGAGAGAGAGAGAGAGAGAGAGAGAGAGAGAGCGAGCCAGCCTAAGCCAGTTAGAGCACACATTTGATAACAAGAGTAGAATGAAAGAGACTTGTGTCACAGTGGTCTGTTATCTATTTTTAAGGTCTTTTTGACCCAGGAGTCTGTGATCTGTGAAATCTTCACTATTTTTCAATGTAGGGACTTAAATTTATAATACTGCTGGGTTGGTTGAACAAGCCCCAAACATAAGAGATACGAGGGGTGGGGTGGGGTGTGTGTGTGTGTGTGTGTGTGTGTGTGTGTGTGTGTTATAAATAATTCCAATAACAATTTAAATATGTGAGAAGAGAGACAGGGGTTAAGGAAGCTTCTTTTCCTCCCAATTTATAACTAAGAGAACCTGAGATTTAGCCTGGTATTTTCAATGCTCTGATTCTTCAGTAGCATTCCATTTTGTGAACTCATTGCCAAGAAAATGTACCCAAATCTGGAGTTACAAATTGTTCTGGCATCTGATTAGAAGGGGCATGTGAGTTGTTTATAAGGCATTGCAGATCCAAGGCTGCACAAACGAAGGCTGAGACTTGGGGGAGGGTTCAAATCAGAGAAGGGAAGCTGGGTAGACATTACAGCCCCATCCAGGGGCCAAATGGGAGATAAATCACTGTGGGTCACCTCTCTTATTATTGAAATAGTTCAGCCCTGGGGTTTGACTGAAGGACTTACAGGGTTTTGAAGTGCAAATAGAATGGTGAAGAGTAAACCCTTTTAGTGCTTTATTTTGATGGATTTTTTTCCCTGTGTGGATTTCTGGCACTGACTGTGATCTGGAAGGGGTCCTTTAAAAAAAAAAGTGGATTTTTTTGTTTGTTTGTTTGTGTTTGATCAATCAGGCAATAAGGACTTTCCACAAGGGTGTACTTTCCTTGCATGCACATCGATCCCATTGCGTTAAAAGTAGGTCATTTAATTGGGTCTTTTTTCTGAGCCTTCTGCAATGGAACTGTCATTTCAAGGTCACATCTTTCTATGGGTATTAATAGAGTATTAGAGAGTTTTCAACAATGTGGTACTTCTGGATAAATTGTTTGGGAGGTTGTTGCTTGAGGCCAGTGTGTGACAAAGTTATCTAGTTAAAGATCAAGTCTATGGTAGAACAAGTCCTTTCTAAATTGATAAGGATTCTAAAATTATAATTTCTTTAATGAATTACATGTAATTGTAAATCTTCATGTACTTTTTTGCATGCATGCTATTTTGTCAGTCTTAAACAGAAAAGCCCAAGATTGTGAAATACTTGTACTGCATTATTTGTAAAGTGCTTGAAGTAATCAAGGATACATAAACATGTTTAGGATTTACCAAGTTGAAAATTTTCTTTTATCCAACAAATCATTAAAATTACAGGAACTAGAATAGCTCTTAAAATTCATGTCTTTAAATTAATATGAGAGGTATTCAAATAAAAGTAATTGTAACAACTTGAGGGTTATTTTATACAAAAAAAATTTTAACTAAAATATTTATATTCAAGAAATATCTGATGGAAAATCTCTTCAGGTCAGCCATATCGGTGAGATACTCTGTGTTTGGTTCTATAGCACTGCAATAAAACAAATATCACAAATTGAGTCACAGATTTTTTACTTCACAGTGCATGTAAAAGTTGCATTTTTATCATACGGTAGTCTAGTCAATGTGCCTAAACGCATTATGGAGAAGTTTAGAATATTGTGAGAATTACCAGGATAATGTGACGCAGAGACAGAGTGAACACAGACTGGTTGGACAAATGGTGCCAATAGATTTGCTGGATGCAAAACCCTTCTCCTTGTAAAACTTGTCCTCATCAGTTATCTTCAAAGCACAGTGAGCAAAGAGCAATTAAACCAGTTTGGCCTGTACATGGCTTTTTACATAAATAGTTGTATACCCGTGATCCTATTTGAAAATGATAGTGTGGGTAACTACAGCAGAGATCTTCTGATGTTTGATGTCTACTATAAAGATGGGTTGCTTGGCTTCATTGACATTGGTTACATATGTTCTTAATTGATCTCCTGGTTGGTTTTTGCTTTCATATTCTTCAGTATTTCACCATCACTACATAAGCCTAAAATTCTGATTCCAAAATACTTCCCATGGCTGCATGAAGACTTTAAGTTAGAGACTATACAAAAACAAAAGACCTACATGGCATCAGGTAGCGTGTGAGGCATCTCCAGCCTCCTTCTCTTCGTTTGTTGCTGGGAGATGTTAATATGACCTTTTCTTTGTGCCAAAAGAGATCTGCAGCCCTTCCCCAAATCCTCTTGTTACCTGTCTCCAGTACCCCAAGTTGGAAGTTGTCTGAGGGAAGAATGGTGAACGTCTTTATGAGCTGTAGAGTCAGTGTTGTGTCATATGGTGCTTTTAAATTTCCAACTTTCTTTTTCCATTTGAAAAACATTTTCAGCCAAATCCAATCAGCATTTCTGACAGAATCTAAATATTGCTTTATGCAAAAGAAAGGTCAGGCTTAGGAATGTTGAATCATATAGCCTTAGATTTACTGAAACACACATGTGAATGAATTCACTTTGAATATTGCTGAATAAAGGGAAATACTTGAGTTAGGGTTTGGGGGTTTTTGTCCCCCAAGAGCTCCTCTTTGCTTCTTGTCAAGTGAATTGCCCCAATATAAAAGCATGGGGGGGGGGAGGGGAAAGTGAGCTACAGAGCGAAAAGGCAATCCACAAATAATCCCTCTTTTCTGCCTTTGATTGTGTCAGATTTTTTTGTGTGTGTGGCAATTGTTTTCTTTTTCACTTAGAAGAGGTTTATGGTCCAATGTCTGTCAAGTCAACCCCTGTCTTAAGGTTGCAGTTGTATTTCTCTCTTGAGTTCCTAGAGGTGATGTTATCTTTTGTTCACTCAGCAGTGTGGTTGTTCCTGAGAGCATCTGTCACTTTAGGCACTGCAAGATGGATGGGTCTCCAGTGAACTGCTGGTTGAAGCAAATGGTGAAAATAAGAAAAGGCAAGGGGCTCCGGGGTCTGCCAAGGGGACAGACAACAAGAAAACACTGTTAGAAATCAAGAGTAAGCTGAGGAAGGGAGAACAAAGATGAAGCATATGTCATTTTGTAGACATCTTGGATCTCAAAATCTTTTGGTGGCTTCTGTGAACTGAGGGAGACATCGGCATCATGGTAAACAATCTCTGTGCATTGGGTTTTTTAAATATGACTGGGTACATAAAGAAAGCTGGAGAAAGTGTTGGGAAGTGACAGAACTGTATCCAGCCTGTTTCATACAAGGAGGCTGTTGCTATTTGAAGAATTGGCAGTCTTAAACTGTTTTAAAAGGTTCAGATATTTTTTATCCTAATCTCTTTATAGTCTTCTGTTTCCTTTTTCCTTTCTCTTTGTAGCAAGCATAGGCATCTAAATGTGTGAAAAGGTTTGACCATTTAACTAATATCCTTACTATTTATCGAGAGCCTGAGGGTATTTTTGCAGGGGATGCTGAAAAGTCTGTGCTCCTGTCTTAGGTTGATTATGGGTAAATTTCAAGTTATTTTAAGTAACTTCCAATTCCTATTTAATAGGCTCTTTGATGAAAGAAATATAATTGCTATTGATCTGTCAGGACAAGCTGGAGATTTTGTACTGGTTTTAGAAAGCCATTTTGTTGGGGAAGGTCAAAATTTGTGAAGCCCAGCTGATAGATAGATAAAGCTGTCTCTACTTCGTGTCAAGCAAGGAACAGGAAGCAGGTTAGCCAGAGTGTAAGAAAGCATACAGAGGGTTGATGCCATTGAGGAAAAAATGATTTTGTCAAACTTTCTGGCATTTGTCCACAGAAAAGACCCTATGTTGAAAGGCAGAGAAATCAAGATGATTAGAAGCTTTAAGCTATACAAATGGTAGAGTATCTTCCTTCTCTGTGATGTCAATAATAGATGAAAGAGTGAGAGTGACAACAAAGGGTCAGGTCGTTTAAGAGAATGTGTGCAGCCTGAATAGGGGTCTGTGGCCCAGGGCCAAAGGTCCCAGCTTTGAGTGTAATTAGAAGAAGATACAAAAATGTCATTACTAGCAGGTGAAGTGTGCAGCACGTGGCCAAAAAATTAGCAATTTTAGACTCTGAAGCTATTGGAATTGGATTACTGACCTTTTTTTTTTTTTTTTTTAAGTCATTAGGGTCCTTGTGGAGCCATATAGTTTCATTGGCAATAATGCAGTTTGACCTTGTTGACCATATGGGGTAATCTTGGTGCTGTCAGTAGCAAGGTCCTGACTTGGAAAAGTGTGTGCGTGTGTGTGTGTGTGTGTGTGTGTGTGCGTGTGAGAGAGAGAGAGAGATGAGTTTGAAAATCTGGGTTTTGCCTTTTTAATTGTAATTTTGCCTAAAGACATTCTTCTGATAATAAAAGAGGTAAGAGCAATAATTTTATTTCAAAATCTAAAGCTTTCATTTTTTTTCTTTCTCTTTTACCTCACTTGCAAATTGGCACAAAAGATTTAAGGAAAAAATCTTTGAAAAACAAAACAAAAGCATGTTTGCATTATTTCATGTTTTAACATTATAGTATTCATTCTGAAATTAGTACATTCCTAGGGATGATCTTTCACTTCTTTGTTTTAGATGTAATAGCGAAGCTAACTTAGTATAAAAATCAGTATTTAAAATTTTATTTTATATTATATTTCTATGCAATAGTTTGTATCGACTATAACTTAGAGAGATAATAATATGAATTCTTTAATATTCATCCAGTTTGACATAACTATGTAATTACTTAGTATATTCTAGAAATACTTTTGGAATAATGCTTTTACTTGAAAAGTTTTAAATCAGCAATTTCAAAAGGTATAAAATAATTTCAGTGGATATTTGGCATATTTAAAAATTTTTATATTGCTTTGAGAAGATGGATTGTGATGTACTACTAGGAATTGCAAAATTCTTAAGATTTTTAGAATAAAAAATAAATAAATAAAAATTTTAGAATAAGGAAATTACACTAATTCTTCAAGATTATAAAAAGATACCTATATAATAACATCTGCAGACTTAATAGACTTAGTCGTCTATTTAGTGGGTAGAATCTTAAAGACAACAGAAATTATATATAGATCTATTTAATGAGGAGTAGTTCTCTTGGGGTATTAAGGAAGTAGAAATATCAGTGTTTGGCACTTTTGATGTATAAGGACTAGGGATGATTTGAACAATTAACTTTTAACCATAACTGTTATAATTGTATATATGTATATTATTGTATGATATTGTAAAATAGGATGCTTTTGAAATTAACCCATGTGTTTAAAATTTTTTAAAATTTCATTGTGTTTCGGCAGGTGCAAAAAAGATTTAAACAAGTTAAAATCCAGGCAACAGGTTTCCTGAAGTGTTGACTGCCCAACTTAATCATGAATGTGATTCAAAAATGTTAATAAGTAAGCCAAGGTATTGTACAATTACAATATGTCTCCTTCCCAGTTTTTTCCCTCGATCAAGTTTGTTTTAGGAAATTTCATTTAGATTTTGAATAAAGCTACTATGTTTGGCCTTTAAACAGTATCTTTTTTTTTTAAAACAGTATCTTTTATGAATTCATTCATTCCCTTCCATCTCCTTCCCTTCCCTGTATACCTACTTCTCCCCTCCCCCATGCTGTCATCACACATGTGTGTGCACTCACTCTCCTCTCTCACTCACTGACATAAAATCTTTATTTGGGAATACTCTTTCTTATCCTTACAACACTCTCTGTCTGTGATTTCCTATATTAAGTAAAAAAGAATTCACCTTTTGGTGCCTCTTTGTTGCTTGTGATTTTATCTTTCGAATTGCCTAATGGAGTCTTTTAGATTATTGACATCTGTAGAAAAAAACAAAGCATATCTAGGGACAGACTATATGTTAAATTGTTAACGTATATTACTACCCTGAGATGTGTGCTATAGAATTCTTTTATAGAATTTGTTTTGTGGTGCTCTTGGTTTTTTTCTATTTTTCATCCGACTTTTAAAGTAGAGAAAGAAAATGTGGTTCTCTCACTCTCTTCTGTCAGAGAAAACCAAGTCCTTGCTTAGAATTCAGAATTTAGGATTTCTGTTTTAGGTGACGTTCATTTATCAGAAGGAGCATGGCTCAAGAGGTTCCCTCTCCTTTTGGAAGTTACAACGTGCTTAAATGGCCCGGCCTTTCCAGGGGAGGCTAAAGATCTTTTCCTCTTTTATGACCTGTCGTATCCTTTTGAGGCCCAAAAGAACAAGAGGGTCATTGCCACTTCAGCACGGGCCCTGTTTGTTCCTCATGGTGACCATGCAGATCCTGAAACCCAGTATTGGCTTATCATTTGAGTCTGGAACATCTGGAAAGAAGTCCGAAGGAGTGGAGGAGACAGAAGAGAGAATGGTTTCATTTTGTTTCACCAGGTGCCAGGAGGAAGCAACATTAGCCTTTTTGATATGGGAGGCAAATTCTGAGGGCCCTGGAGTTAGGCTTCAACAATTGAAGAGGTCAAAGGACAGCTGAGTGGGGTCAGTGAGACACCATGGGGTGTATTTTGTTACTTAGTAAAAGGAGCAGCCTCCTAAAACCTTCAAGGATTCTCTTGAAAATCTGTGTTGTGAAAAGGTTTTATGAGTCTCATGGCAAAAACTCCTGATTTATCTAAGGAATGCTTGCCTTTGTCTAATGGGAGGATAATCCTTACCAAATGTTGGCAACTGCTATAAATGTCAATATGGGTTGAAAGAATAGTGAGGATTTGAAATCTACTTTACTTTCCAAAATGTTGGTCATTTTAATGTATCTCTCTCAGTTAACATTGTGCACCGTGGAAATATCACGCTGCCCACCCTTCCAGGCAGAAAGTGGGGCAGGAATTACATCATTTGGAAATGATTTTACAAGCCTACTCCGAACAGAATATTACTGCTAAACCTTTCCCCCCCCCCCCCCAAACACCACAACTTGTTCAGCCTGAGACCCCTGAAATTTTTTTAAACATATATAGGAAATAAATGGCTCATAAGTGACATGTTTCTATAGCACAGAAGTTTATTTTGCTTTATTTTAATTAACTTGTGTTTAATAGAAGGAGATATCAGTTGATGAATTGTGATAAAATCTCATGTCTCTCCCTAAATGTGTTTCATGTATGTTTTGTGTAGTAGAAAATCTCACACACACACACACACACACACACACAATAAATAAATAAATGAAAAAGAAAATCATTGTCAGAGTCAAGAACTGAATATAAGAAAAGCAATATAATAAGGAATTTTCTCTTTGAAGGGACATATGAAAGGAAAAAAACAGTCTAGTAAAGCTCTCTTTGCTACACAGTTCACGACCCCAATGTCATTTATATGATTATAGATACCTTTGAAAGGTGTTGACCACCTGAGAAATAGGTGGTGAAAGAGGATTGTTAGAAGACTTTGGCAGTATTCTGATGCTCTGACTTATTACATATTCATATATAGAGAGCATGCACTATAATAGCTATACAAAGAGGGAAAAGAAAAAATTATGAGTGTGCCATAGACTTTGCTAAGCACCTTTAAAATTTATAAATTTGACATCTTTATAACTTCTATGTGTCGTTTTTAAGACCTTTTCTCATAATAATTTTAAAGCACCATGTACATAAATGTAAGACTCAGCATGTCGTGTGGTCACTTTTATATTTTCTCAAGGTTCAAGTGTCTGTCAACAGTTAAATTAGAGCCCTAAGTGTAGTAACTGATAATTACCTAGAGAAAATCCACAGCTGTTTAAGTAGCATTGAAATTGTGGCAAAGCTGACAAATACAATTAGCCATGTTGGTAAGATAAGAAGATGGTAAGACAGGGGCAGATGACAGAGTGGAAGGAAGAAGACAGCAGGGGTGACACATCCGTAGGAGAGAGGACATTGCTTTGACTATCCCCAAACCTGTTTCCTGGAAGCTATGCCATCCTCATTTATTCCTCTCCAAATTGCCTGTCAAGTGTATGTTCCTCAAATGACATACTTCAGAGACGTTTGTTCAGCGCCACATGCCTAGCTGGCATTTGCTTTTGCAAAGACAACTGTTTAGCTCTAGCATCTAAGAGAAACCATTACAACTTTGACATTTCTAAGGTACTATTTGATTTGGGATGCCTTTTAAATGTCTATTTTAAGTGTACTTTTATTGTAATTACTGTATAGTGGGAATTTGTTTATCCATTTTTACACCTTTATACTTCTCATTAGTCATCCAAATAGATCCCAAAGGATACCAAATACCTGCTTTGGGATTTTGACAACCCAACATCACTGAAAATTAGGTTTATTTAGTTAATGTCTCCAGCTCACTTTCCAAATAACTCTATAGAAAAATTAAATGGGGATAGATAAATAAGGACAATGAGGTGAATATTGCTAAAAAACAAACAAAGCTATAAGTATCTCTGCCCTTCCACTGTACTATTTAAGGCATCAGATGAAATTTGGGAAAAATTGTTTCCATGTTACTTTTTTTTTGGGGGGGGGGAATCACTGCTCTCTGGTGGTGGGAATAGGAGGCCCAGCCCCGCTGCTGGAATTGAACCTCCATCCCAGTGGGCCGCAGTCTTGCACACAACCACTATGCCACCGGGGCTCAGCCCTGAAATTTGGGGAAAATTATTTTAATATCTCTTGAAATTCCATTCTACATTTGGGAAATTGCTTTTAGCTTGTCGTGTCTGATGCAGATTTTAATAATTGTGATGATGGATCCTTAAAAGTTTGTTCTTTGAAACCATAGAGACTAAACTCTCTAAGCATGACAGCCTTGATGGATGTGATGAGCCACACTTTGGAAGCATTTCTCATTATTTAATGTTTTCTGTTATGGATTATTGACCTTACTCCCTGTGGAAAAATGGGTCTCCAGTGACATGGTATAGAGGTCACACATTACCTATTATTGTTTTGCATCTTTGATCTTACACAAAGATTGTCTCTGGTAACTATACTAGTTCCACAGAGTCTTGACATAGATGTGTTTATTTTACAGAAGAATTTCTGGCATTTCAAGGGAGAAAGTAAAGATTCCCGATAGTAGAATGTAACTCTTCATTTCAAAAGAAAAAGAGCTTTTTACTTGTCTATGAACTATGGCAGAATTAAATAATCATGAAATCATTTGGCATGTTAAAACCATTTTCTTTAATAATTTAAAGCATTGCATATTTGCAATTATATTACTAAAGATGGTACATTTTCAAATGATGTCACTCGAAAAGAGTTTTTATGTCGATACTTAAAAGACTTTTGACTCATACTGAGAAAGATTCTTTCCAATTTAAATGTGAAGAACTATTAAAAGAGGTTGGAAATGTGACCTTTTAGTATGCATATTCAAATGTTTCAACAAGGAGGAAAAATAAAAATGAAATGAAAATTTTGAATTCACTGTGAGCTTTGTGTATCTTCAGAATGTGAGAGGACTTATTTTCTCTTCAAATCCTCATAATGAGATATAGCATAAGATGCAAACAAAAATTCAAAGTAATCATTTTTTGGGGGGGGGGGGGCATCACTGCTCTCCGGCGGTGGGAGTAGGAGGCCCAGCCCCACTGCTGGAATTGAACCTCCATCCCAGTGGGCCGCAGTCCCGCGCACAACCACTACGCCATCGGGGCTCAACCCCAAAGTAATCATTTTTATTTTAAACAAAATATTTACAACCCTCCCAAAATATATTTACTCCCAAGAACTCACACTATAAGAGAAAAATCAGATGTATGCTAAACTCAAATAGCTATAATTAGGAGTGTTAGTTATCTATTTAAAGGATTAGATATTTAAAAACCACAAAAGAGCAGGAATCATGAACATACCGTATATTCTTGAGTGTAAATCGACCCGAATTTCAGCTGAGGCACATTGTTTTACCACAAAAACTGCATTAAAATGTGCTGGAAAACTTGGCTTATGCACAAGTATATACACTATACTTGTTTTTAGTTTTGCATTATAGAATCTATGAAGACTTGTGAGAGCCTTGTTTGGATTATTTGTCTAGCAGTTGCACATTGTAATTCTCACCAGTGAATATTTGTAATATACAAAGTACAAGTAAGCAGTAATGCTCTAACAAGTAATTTTCTGATATGTCTACGAATTTGGTAATTGTAAGATATAATCACCTCCATAATTACTTTGCATATGAGGGCATTGGACTTGAGAGAGGTTAAGTGACTTGGTCATGATCACATTACTAGGAACATAGGTAGACGTCTTAGACTATAGATGTGGGGTACCCCCCCAAAAGGAAGAATTTAAAAAAATTATGAAACAACCTTATCACCTTTAAGAACTCGCCATTACACTTCATACATTTGTCAAATCATTGATTCCATTCTTGGAAACATTTTTTAAACCCATCTGTTTGGATGGCTGACAGCATCTCTCATTTTTTTCTTCACCTCTTTTACACCATCAAGTCACTCTCCTGTCATGCCCTTCTTCATTCTCGGAAACAAAATAAACTTGGACAGAGTGAGGTCAGGTGAGTAAAGGTACATGAGGCGAGAAAGGCGTGCTGCTTTTTTGCCAAAAAAAAAAAAAATGGGCACGCTGAGATGTCTTCGTGAGCGGGTGCATTCTTGTGTTGGCAGAACCAGTCCCCTGTCTGCCACAAACCAGGCCTTTTGTGTCACACACTGTTACAAATCTTTTCAGAGTTCCCTAAATAGAAAGCTTGATAAGCAGTATGACCTGATGGAATGAACGCCAATGGGCTATCCCCCTCACATCAGCAGAGCTTTCCCTGTTGTTTTTTTTGGGGGGGTATCCCCTCATATATCTTCTGCCTCCTATCTAATGTATGTATTCTAGAGTTGCACTGTCCAGTGCAGTAGCGAATTGGCCACATTGACTATTTAACTTGAAATTAGGATTCCATTCCACAATCACACTAGATGCATTTTAAGTGCTGAAGATAGAGAACATTTCCATCTTCACTGAAAGGTCTATTGCACAACACTATCCTCAAGTCTCAAAGGTCCCCATAAGTTGTATATATGCACTGATAATTTTAAACTCTGCTAAGAAGTGAATTGTGCACTATATGAAATAGCAATTTTGGATACATTTACTTTTATGGTCCTTTATCTTTGGAACAGTATCCCAGAATCAGCTGTGTACTCAGTAATCTTTCAGAGCATCTTTGCTTTCTGAAAGGACAGGATGTTCACGGCTCAATTTGTGTATTTCCTCTTTCAGACCCGGAATTAGGCAAACCTTCGAGGAACCTTGACTGATTATTACAGTGGAGAGTGATATTATAGAAAGCTACAGTGTGGGTGCTTATTGTGATTGAATTGTTACTATTTCACCAACTCTTCAGTACACAAAGTTTATAAATACAGTGAAACCTATGAAGGCCTAAATTGAGATTGTCTGTATCCCCACCACCACCACCCCACCCCCCAGCTCATAAATTTCCTGCCTTTGACACATATATTCTTTTGTGTGTGTGTGTGTGTGTGTGTGTGTGTGTGTGTGTGTGTGGCGTCACTGCCCTGGCGGAAGTACAAAGCCCAGCCTTGCTCCTGGTGGATTTGAACTGTCAACCCTGTGGGCCACAGACCCGCACACAACCTCTATGCCACCAGGGCTCAGCCCACATATATTCCTACTATTTCTCATTGCCCATTTTAATGGAAAATATTTGAATTTACTTTTTCTTTACAAGTTTTTCATAAAACTTAGCGCCATCAAGTGAGAATCTGGCTCATTAGAACCCAACAGTGACAGGGGAGAACTGCCCCCCCCCCCATTGGATTTGCAAAGCTGTTGATCTTTTTGTGTGTGTGTGAGTGTGGGCATCACTGCCTCTGATGGTCGTGGGCGCTACCCAGTGCTGCTCCTGAGAGCCGCCGCTGGATTTGAACCGCCAAGCCTGCAGGCTACAGTTCCGCACTCAACCACTTACGCCACCGGGGCTCAGCAAACTGTCGATCTTTATGGCAGCAGAAAGCCTCATCCTTCTTTCAATTTTTTTTCTTTTTCTTGTTTATTGTTTTGGCATCACTGCCCTCTGGTGGAAGTGGGAGGCCCAGCCTTGCTCCTGGAGAGCTGCTGCTGGGTTTGAACCACCAGGCCAGTGGGCCACAGTCCCGCACTCAACCACTACACCACCGGGGCTCAGCCCTCTTTCACTTTTTAAAAAGAAGAATATGAGTTCTGAAATGCAATCTGATGCCTAATTGTAAATGGCCTTTGGGGATAAATTAAGGACAACTTTATCATTTAGGATATTTTTCTTCCTGTCTCCTGTGTATTTAGTAGTTACTGAAAGAGGAATTAACAGTGCTAATCATACAGGAATTCATTTTAAAAATCTTGGACAAGAAGGTAATTAAAAAAAATAAAAGGTGTAGTCTCCCTCAGTGTATTGCATCTCTTTTCCATTTTCAAGACAAAATGGAGAGTTGAGGAGATGCCATGCAGACATTAGGGTTTTTTTTTTATTTGGGTTTTACTTGTCCAGTTTCCATTTCCAAAGCCATCAGTAAAACAGCTGCTGGTATCCTCCCCTTCCTTGAGCTCTCTTTTTCTTGAGTAAAGAACAGCCTGGAACAGAAAGACACCCAGCCACAATGTCATGGTCTTATGAGCACCACTTCTTTCTTAGAGACTCCATCAAAATCACAGGTCTGTAGGCTATAGCAAAATATGTAATATCGTTTGCTCTGCAATTTCACAATAACAACAGCATTTTCTTGCTATCTCATAAACTTAACTCAGCCAGGTACATGGATAGCACAAGTTTGATTTCTTGGCACATCTCATTAAATGAGTGATTCTTGAAAATTAATTATGTTTACATTTTTCAACTCGAAGTTAGGTTTGGCCAGGCTTTCAGCCCAGTGGTGCACCATCTCATACATTGGCTATTCTTTGAGTGTCAAAAGACATGAAGGGTGGTGGTCTGGGTGAGTGATTAAACAATTTCAGTGACCCTAAATATTATGGCATATGATATTAAGAGTAGTTCACATCAAAAAGCTCAACCCTTGTTGGGAGGGATTGATCTATCATAGGGAAAATTCCATATTCTTCATTCAAAAAGCTAGACTCAGTTCTATAATTCTTCATATTGCCATTCTTATAAAGTCACACCCTACTTATGTTTTTATGTGAATTCATCAGCGTCTTCCTTTTATTCTACCAAGTCTAAACGGCATGTTTCATGGCTGCTTCACTTCGTCTTCATCAGAGTATTGCTAGTGCTTTTTCAGGAATGTGCATATTTTCTATGAGGGTATAATTTGCCTATTTTATGATGATTGAATGCATTAAATCTTTGGAAGCTAGAAACATGTGTAAGTCAGAAGCTTGTCAGATAAGGAAAATGAAAATATTTCCACCAATAGAGAACTATTTTGTATACCCTGCCAAGCTGGAAAACTTGGGGTCTCAGGAAAACAAGGGAGGCCCATCAAATTCTGACTCTCATGGTTTTATTGAGCATAATTTTATATCCTGTTCATGTGTTTGTCATATTTTCGCTTGAACTGTATAAAGGGCAGGGGCCAAGGTTATGCTCTTGTGAGTATAATTTGAAGCCATGAAAGAAGACCTCTTTGCTAGAAAGGCAGTTCAGGGACACCAGAATCTCCTAGAGGACATTTGGGAAACTTTAGAAAAGGGTCGTGGTACCCTGAACATCACCCATGGCATAACCCCCCTTTCTGCTGAGTCCAGGTATATATGCAATGTCCTTTTCAACTGGTTCTCAGGGGATCACTTTGGGGAGTCTTTCAGAGTTGGCATTCCAGCTGAAATTTAAAATCTGCAGCTCTACTGGATAAGAGAAGTGAAGTGAAGTGAAGCGCCTTAAAAAAAAATGCCTGTTTAAAAAAAATGCCTCTTTTGAATGGGGAATTTAGGATAGATGATCCCTTCAGGACCAGTGGAGGGAGTGGTGACACCCAGGAGGGTGGAGTAATGGTGGAATAGAAAGGGAACCAATTTCAGGGATCTACTTATAACCTCCCTGGGGCACAGACAACAGGGAAGTGAGTGAAGGGACACTTTGGACAGTGGACGATATGAAAAAGTAATAACAATTTGTAAATTATTAAGGTTTCATGGGGGCGAGGGGCTGGGGAGGGAGGTGAAACATGGGGAGCTGGTGCTGGGGGCCTAAGTGGAGGAATGATGTTTTGAGAATGATGATGGCAAGAAGTATACAAATATGGTCTGCATTGATTGTAATGGGAGTTGGAGGGGGGAAAGGGGAGCTCATACCAAGTGCGCAAGTAGAAAATATTTGGAAATGAAGATGACAACATGTGTGCAAATATACTTGATACAAATGATGTATGAAATGTTATAAGATCTGTAAGAGCTCCCAACAAAATAATTGGGAAAAAATGCCTGTTTTGAAATGAAATAACACAAGTTTGAGCCTATAGTTTAAGGAGGCTTTGTTATCTCATATCCTGACTGTTTGACTTCTTCTAAACTCAGTTTATTCATCATTATGGAGAAAGTGGTATGCCTACTTAAAATACCATGGATTTAAAAAGAAATTTTTTATCAAGTGTTTCTTGATTCTCATTTAAACTCATTAAGCTTCAGATTTTTTGTTTTGTTTTGTTTTTTGGGCTTCACTGCTCTCTGGTGGTGGGAGTAGAAGGCCCACTGCTGGAATTGAACCTCCATCCCAGTGGGCTGCAGTTAAACTCATTAAAGCACCCATTTAAACTTTTAAAAATGTGTTGATAATCCAAAAGAATTTTTCTTTATGTGGGTTATATATAAAAGCTGAGAAGATGCTAAAATACTCTTCAGTTTTAAAAACTAATAGTAAATCTATATTAACATAAATAACATTTCATGAATGATAGCTATTGCCTTTAAACATGACTGAAAAGAGCAGCCTATCATTTACTCCACTGTGAAACAGGAGTGCGAAGAGTGGAAAAGGCAAGCGGTATTTTAGCAATTTTTCAAAATAGCTTTTACATCATGGACCTCAGGGCCTTTCTCTGAGAATTCAAGTCACCACCCTTTTCTGTGGCTATGATTGTTGTGCACGGAAGGTTTTGGCACAAGTGCTGTACACTGTGCTCTAAAAGTAAAGGTCCTGCCTCAAGACTTAGTACCATATGACTTCCCAAAGAATTCCAAATAACCTTGTGCTTCAGACACAGCGGAAGAAACAACAGTGTTTTTCAGATAAATACTCACTGCCTTGCTATTGATTTCAGCTCATCCCCACCCTAGAGAACTGCCGCTAGAGGTTGCCAAGGCTTAAATCTTTACCTGGGGGGCAAGCTAGGGGGTTTTGAACTGCTGATCTTGAGATCAGCAACCCAACTTGTAACCCACTGCCCTACCAGGGTTCCTTAAATAGATACCATTAGTATATAGTTATGTGTGTTCACATTTTTTCTTTGCAGAATTTATGGATTAAAATGTCCAATCACAAAGCTCCCATTTATTTATAGAGGAGAATTTTTCTTCCCTCCCCTGTTGGAAAAATAAGAGTGTAGTAGAGAATGAGAAGTGTGTAGTTAGATTTTTAGCCTGGGGCTGAGCCCCGGTGGCATAAGTGGTTGAGTGCGGGACTGCAGCCTGCAGGCTTGGCGGTTCAAATCCAGTGGTGGCTCTGAGGAGCAGCACTGAATAGCTCCCACGACCACCAGAGGCAGTGATGTCCAAAAAACAAACAAACAAAAACAAAAAAATAGATTTTTAGCCTGAAATCACTGAGTGAGTTGTCCTGGGAATGGGATAGCCCAGGAATTCTATCAGGCTGGGCTTCAGGGTGGATAGGTCAATTTTGATTTACTGGTTGACCGAAAGCAGACTGAAGAGCCCATCCTGTCCCTCTTGTCCCTCCTAACAACTTTAAAATCACTCAAGAGCCTTAGATATGTTTTTCCAAACAAATGAAATCAATGTGATCTGAAGTTATAACCTTCAAATGTTTTCAATGTGACTTCAGAGCTCCATGTTCACACAGAAATAGCTGCATATGGATCGCGAGTCGCACTTTGCAGACCACTGATCTAAAGCATTTATTACTGTTCAATTATCAGATACAATAGCATTTGGGGGGGCATCACTGCCCTCTGGTGGTGGGAGTAGGAGGTCCAGCCTTTGCTCCTGTGGAGCTGGAATTGAACCTCCGTCCCAGTGGGCCGCAGTCCCGCGCACAACCACTGCGCCACTGGCACTCAGCCCACAATAGCATTTAAAATGGCTTTTAGAAGTGGCTTGGTCTGTAAAGACAAAATGCAAAAGTGGTAGTATAACAGTTTGTATACGTTGCGTTAGCAAGATAAACTTAGCTCACATTTTAAGACATCTAGATATGGCGAGGGGCAGGGGGGAGAGGAGCGGATCCCAAGGTTCTCAATGCAAAGTAAATGTCTAGAAAAGAATGATGAGATATATGTATGACTATGTCAGATACAATTTGATGTATGGATTGTAACAAGTTGTAAGAGCCCCCAATAAATTGATCTAAAAAATGATATGTAAGTATAGTTCATTGTAGCTGTTTTGTAGACAAAGCCTTCTAATTACATCCATTCTCTTTTTCTTTCTTTCGCTTGTTCTGCGGTGTATTTGGGGGCAGGTAGACCATGGGGAACTCATATGCTGGGCAACTGAAATCCGCTCGGTTTGAGGAAGCACTCCACAATTCCATAGAAGCCTCCCTCAGATGTAGCAGTGTGGTGCCTCGGCCAATTTTTTCCCAGCTCTACTTGGACCCTGACCAGCATCCTTTCTCATCTGCAGGTAAGTTTCTTAATCATGCAAATTTCTAGGTTTCTATTTGAGAAGCAGAGACTCCAGAATTTTGTGGGTTTCTAAAATAAAATGACTAAAGGCTAGATAACTCTATAGTCTCCCTTTCTCCCCGCGTGTGTCAGTCTGGGTAGACTAGAGAAACAAAATCACAGACACGCATATGGATATAAGGGTACGGTTTATATACAAGAGGAACAGGACATTAAGAAAGCATCCCAACCCAGTCCAGTTCAAAGTCATAAGTCCAATATTAGCCCATATGCCTGATACCAGTCTATAACATCTCCTTCCTACTCACCAAGTCACTGGCCAGAATCCTGTGGCGCTGGCAGGGATCTCCCCATGGCCCCTCGCTTCCAGGACTCAGGGTCCATCAGCAGCATCCAGTGGTGGTAGAAGCAACTCAGCGCTGGCAGGGGTCTCCACGTGGCTTCTCCAGCTTCAGAGGTCTGGTTCCACCATGGTAAGGCCGTGTGGCTTCTTCTCCGGCTCCTCCAGCTCCTTGGATGCTGCCCCCTTGTCTTGTCCGTCGTTCATTGTCTCTGAGACTCACTCCCAACAACTGGGGAAATAGCCTCTCATCTCCATGAGGGAAATATCACGAGATTTCCCAGAAGTCTCAGGAGAAAGCCATGCCCACACAGAAGCCTCATTAGCAACTCAATGGCTATCTCCAGATTAACAGACTAGACTCCACCCCTACATCTCAATCGTGAAATTAACATAAGCACATGACCGCCACACCGAGCTCTGTTCGTTGTCTTCTCATGGTTTTTCCATAAGGGTATTTTTTTATTAAATCAGCTATGATGTGTTTGTTGCACAGATGTGAAGCCTAAGGTGGAGGATTTGGACAAAGACTTGGTGCATCGCTACACTCAAAATGGAAGTTTGGATTTTTCTAATAACCTGACAGCTAATGAAATGGAAGATGATGACGATGATGAAGATATGTCTGAATCAAATAGCCCACCCATTCCCTATTCACAGAAACCTGCCCCAGAGGGGTCTTGCACTACAGATGGTGGGTTTCGCCTTGTTTGTTTTCCGTCCTATTCGTGTTGTCTGGCTGATTCCATGTGGTATAATTCAGTGCCTGAGAACAGGAATTATGAAAAGGAATCAGTAGTGATTGTGCTGTCACTCACGGGACCTCCCCGTGGGTGTACGTGAGAATGACATTGCATGACATGTGTCATTTTATGGCTGAGGAGATGTAAAGCAGTTGAAGGAGTGACGCCTTCTGTGGCATGGCATGTAGCGAAGACTAGGCCAGAATCCATCCAGGCCTCTTCTATTGATGCACTTACTTCCTGTAAGAATGCACATATTTTAGGAGACCTGTGGTGAGCCCCTTCATGCTTTCATTCTCACCTCCAAATGAATTCATTTGACTTCTGCTGGCTCAGCACTGGACTGCTAACCACAAGGCCGGTAGTTCAAAGCTACCAGCTGTTCTAAAGGGGAAAGGCTGGTCTGCTTCATAAAGATCTACAGCCTGGGAGACCTGGATAGAGTCACTGCCTCAGTGGCAGTGGGTATGAAGGACAAAAATGTAAATAGGTTGACAAGCCCATTTTAGAGTCAGTGTCAACTCTCTCTTCTGCTAAATCTTGAAGCACGTTTTTTGTTTGTTTGTTTGTTTTGTTTTGTTTTTGGGCATCACTGTTCTCCGGTGGTGGGAGTAGGAGGCCCAGCCCCACTGCTGGAATTGAACCTCCGTCCCAGTGGGCCGCAGTCCCGCGCACAACCACTACGCCACCGGGGCTCAGCCCTTGAAGCACGTTTTTAATAAGAGTCTCGTGTAAACATGTCCAGTGTTTCTGGTGATACCACAATTTGTCCCTCTATCGAGGAGCCCTAGTGGCATACTGTTTACTCACTGGGCTGCTAACCGGAAAGTGAGCAATTCAAAATCACCAGATATTCCTCGAAAGAAAAACGAGGCTTTTGTTGACACCTGTCAACAATTACAGTCTCAGAAACCCACAGAGTCCCTATGAGTCAGAACTGACTCACTCAACAGCGGTGAGTTTTGATTCCATCTACTTAAGGTTTTAGTGCCCTGTTCTGACCATCACATTACTGCATCGTTTTATACCTGCCTTGGGCCTGGGAGGATTTCACGATATGGAAATTTGGGCATGAATATGGAAATGGGGGGGGATAAAATATCCAAGACAGTCCTATAAAATCTCAAGTGCAAATCATTTGAGATTCAAATTTGCAAAAAAAACAAAAATAATGTGCTTATGCTGTTCTATAACATTATTTTCTTTTGCCTGTAGGGCTCTGAGCTTAAGCATGCCTGAACCCATAAAGTCATGTGGTAGGGAAATAAAAGGCGACGGTGTCTAGTAGCACTTACTCTTGCTGCTCTCTGAGTTGAGCCTGCATATCCTTATGATTTTGCTTTCAGATATGCGTGAGAATTTTTTCCTTACTTAACATATGCATATTCATTATTGAAGTAATACTAGCCTATAAACCTGCTTTATAACCATTTTGCACGTCTGTTGTTTAGTGGATCAGTCAACTCACAGTTTGTCAACTAACCACTAGAAAGGCATTTGAAAAAACAACAACTCACTACCATCTCCTTGATGCCTACCCTCAGTGAACCCTACAAGGCAGGGTAGAACTGCCCCTGTGGGTTTTTGAGACTTGGAGCCGCGGATGGTTTCATCCTACTGAC
>PVJH01017547.1:0-47544 GCA_004026705.1 Nesogale talazaci | reverse complement strand
GAGAAAAGACAGGATTCTGATCAAGTCTCATTTATTGAGCCAAAAGGCAGGATTAATATAGGCTAGCAACAGGAAGGGGAGGTACAACTTATGGAAATGAGGGGTAGGGATAATCAGCCAATCATCATACACATACCATCAAGGAAACAATGGGCGGGGTGGGGGGGGAATGGTGGGAAGCAGTTCTCAAACAGGTCCACATGCTAACTAGGTGAGCTCAACAGGTCCGCATGCTAATTAGGTGAACTCAACAGGTCCACATGCTAATTAGGTGAACTCCTGGATTCAAAGATTATCTTGCCCGCAAGCTGTTACAATACAAAAGATCAGTAAAGGCATCACTGAGGGATGGGAACAGCATTTGGCTTCCCACAGGGTAAGGTATGAGTCTTACTGTAATCTTTTAAAAATGGAGATATCATTTCCAGAACCATTTGTTATGTGTCTGTTAGCTCTAAATTTGGGTAGATGGTATGTTTCTAGAAAATTTTCCATTTCATCTAAGTTTTCAAATTTGGAGAATAGTTTTTCATAATAATGTGTTATTTTATTTCATTTGGTTCTGTTATGATATCAGCCTTTTCTTTTTTCAAATCACTTGATTTGCGGCTCATACAACTCATAATCCATACATCCATCCATTGCATGCAAAACACATTTGTACATTTGTTGCTATCATCAGTCTGAAAACATTTGCCTTCAACTTAAGCTCTTAGTATTAGATCCTCATATTTCTCCTCCCACCCCATCACCCCTCCCTCATGAACCCTTGATAATTTATAAATTATTATTATTTTGTCATATTGTACACTGTCTGATGTCTCCCTTCACCCATGTTGTCCATACCCCAGGGAGGAGGTTATATGTAGATCCTTATAATTGGTTCCCTCTTTTTACTTCACTTTCCCTCCACCCTCCCAGTATCGCCATTCTCACCACTGGTCCTGAAGGGATCATCTGTCCTGGAATCCTGTGTTTTCAGTTTCTGTCTGCTGTACCAGTGTGTATGCTCTGGTCTAGCTGGATTTGTAAGGTGGAATTGGGATCAGGATAGTGGTGGGGTGTGTGTGTGTGTGAAATTTAAGAACCAGAGGAAATTTGCATATTTCATGGTTGCATATTTCATTGTACTCTGATTTACTCATTTTCTTCCTGTGAACCTTCTGCAGGGGACGTCGATTCATCTACAGATGGGCTTTGGGCCCCTCATTTATAATGATAAAATTTTTAGTTCTTTAATGACTGAATATTAGCCTTTTCACTGCTAATTCTTAATATTTGCATTTTTAAAATTTTAAGTTTGCCAGTGGTTTTTCAATTTTGTTAATCCTTTCAAATAACCAATTTCTTGTCATGTTTATTTTTTGGGTATTATTTTCTTTTTCTCCCAATTGATATATTTCTGTTCTAATCTTTATGATTTTTTTCTAATTGGTAATGATCTATCTTCTTGCATTTGTCTAGCTGAAGATGTTGCTAAGTCACTGATTTTGTTTTTTCTCTCTTTTTTAATGTTTGTATTGATTTTGAAAAAATTGCCCTCTGTTAATTGCCCTCTGTTAACTGTGTCCTAAAGATTTTGCTATATTATCATTCTCATTTGTTTCTGGGGATTTTAAAATGTCATCTTACTTCATGTATTACTCAGGCTTTTTAAAGTAATTTGATGTTCTGTTCCATGCATTTGAATTTTAGCCAAAGTTCTTTCTTTTTTTAAAATTTATTTTATTTATTTATTTATTGACAAAGTTCTTTTATTGTTGTTTTCTAGTTTTATGGTCCAAGAAAATGGAGTGTAGAATTTTAGTGTTTGCATTTATTAAGGCTTGCTCTGTGAAATAAGATATGATCTATTTTACAGAATAGTACATGTGCACTGGTAACCAATGTATAATGCATTGCTGTTTGGTGGAGTGTTCTGTATATGCCTAGCATGTTTCATTGGACAATTGTGTTGCCTAATTATGTGTCTTTATGGAGTTATCTTCATGATGATCTGTCTTTTCTTAAGAGTGGTGTATTGAAGTGTCCTACTATATTGCTTAACTGTCTATTTTCTTCAGTGCTGTTTTAGTTAATGTTCTCTATTTTAATGTTCTAGGGAGCCCTGACGATGTAATGATTATGCTTTGGCAGTTCAAAACCACCAGCCACTCTGTGGGAGAATGGTGAGGTTTTCTACTCCTATAAAAAGTTAGTCTTGAAAATCTACAGGGCCTGTTCTGTCTTGTCCTACAAGGTCACTATAAATTGTTATGAGACTTTCCTCTTTGGGACCTAATTTTATCTCTCTAGGTTCTAATATCCATTGCAACCGTTACATAGAATGCATAGATGAAATTCTTGATTAAAAGATTTATTGAAGAAATGAACAGCTTGCAATCTAAGTGAGAAATGATCAGGGTTGAGTTGCTTATCTGAACGTGTTCCAAAATTCTTTCAGGTCTGTGACAAATTCCCCAAAGGGCATATCACTCTACTGTAAGACTCAGTCAGAAGGCATTCAACTCAAGCTTCGTGGGTCAGAAAACCCTGAATTAAGTGCCCAGAAGCATCCCACAGGGTTACTGTACCAAAAAGAACTGGAAGACATTCAGTCACTTTAGGAGGTAACATGTAAAGAAGAGCTGGTGATGTGTTGAACGAAGAAGTTCAAGCTGCACTGAAAGCATTACCCAAAACAAGGCTTCAGCAACTGATCAAATACCAATTGAAATGATTCAACAAACTGATGGAGTGCTGTAAGCACTTACTTGTTTTTTCCCCCCAGGAAATTAGAGACAGCTATTTGGTCAACTGACTGGTAATGATTAAAATCTGTACCCATTCCAAAGAAAGGTGACCTAAAAGAACATACAAAGTATAGGACAAATTTATGAACATCACACTTAAGTAAAATTTTGCTGAAGATAATCCACCAACAGCTGCATTAACAGCTGCTTCCACTTGGGCTGCAAGCAGGATTCAGAAGAGGATGTGGAACATGGTATATGATTCCGACATCAAATAGATCCTCACTGAGAGAAGAAAATATAAGAAAGATGTGTACTTCTGTTTTATTTACTATGCCCAGAATTCTACTGTGTGAACCACAACAAACTATGGACATCCTTGAGAACTATAGGAAGTCCAGGACACTTCATTTTGTTCATGTACATCTTATGCATGGATCAAGAGGGAGTTGTGCAACTGAACTTGATGTTGTTCAGATTACTTTGTCTTTTTTGTTGAGTATTGCTGTTGTCAATTGTAGTAGAGGGAATTGCCTTCCAGGTCATTTATTTAGCTTTCAATATCTTCAATTTTTTTACTTTGCTTTTTCACTCTTGTTAGATTCTGTTATTTATCTTTCGGACTTATATTGGTGTAGGTTTCCTAGAATGGTTTTCTCTTGAGGATTCTGGGAAATCTCTCTCTCACTCTCTTGCGAGACATCCATGGGGAGAGGTTGATGGAACAAGAGCTCTGAAGGGGAGAAGCTAAGTGAAGACACCTGCCAGCACTGAGATGCTTACAATGCCTGTGGTATTCCCACCCATTGCCCTGTGATCTTCCTGCATTCAGTGTCATTGCATGTGCTTCCTGAATCTGAAGAGGACTTTACAGATTGGAATCAGACGTATGAGCTAATATCAGACTTATGGACTTGATCTGGACTAGGATGTTTTTTTAATACTCAATTGCTTTAGTATATAAAGCTCTTTCTTAGACACATATGAGTGTCTATGGATTTGTTTCTCTAGTCTACCCAGAGTAATACAATTTCTTACATCTATTGAGAGTACATGAACATTAATCTTCTGCATCCTTTTTCTGTTAGCTCCAGTGCCTTTTCTTCAGAAAATTTATTTGAATAGATGTGTTGTTCAGTTGCTTGTACATGTTTCCTGTGACACCCGCCCCCATGTGTGTATGTGTGAATAGATGGACTATAGTTGACTACTGCATTTGCGGTATCATGGTATAACTATTAGTGTAGGTAGGGCTCCTCAGTCATGCTGGAGTTGCTGGTTTTGTCTAGCCAGGCCAAGACATGGACAGCTGGGAGAGTCTCTTGCTCAGGCATGAGGCCAGCACAGATTTTCCTTGCTGTGTTTTTGGGATGGTTGAGGCCTTTCTTGCTGCAGGCCAGGCAACTTTTGTTGACTTTGGTTGGTGTCAGTCTTAGATCAAGTATCTTGGAATATTTAATCTATGCTATCCTATGTTGATTACATGAGCTTTGTTCTATATGCAGTTTTTTTTCAATATAAATGTAATTTTTCTACCTAGGAGATAAGTAATTTACAATATATAGTAGAAAAGTGTTTTATGTACAAAATACAGCAGAAAATGACTCATGCTAGTGGTACTTGGACTCATGAGAATTGCATCATAATCCTTAACCTTTTGAGCAGTGCATCATATAAACACATTATTCTGTATAATGTAGCAGAAGGTTTGCAAATGCTCTTACTCCTATTGAATTCATAATCCTTAGTATCAGAATGCCTTACTTAGTATATGAACACTAAATTAGCTATGTTACTTTTAAAGAAAGCTTGATTTTTCCTCAATAATACTAAATTATCATTTACAGGAACTGTGGGTAAAACATGTATTTTCATCTGACTCTTATTTAGCTTGATGTTTTCAGGATTATTCATTCTGAAGAATATGCACATAGTAATTATTTACTTTAACATGCAGATGAATTTGGCATTTTGTATATGCCATTTTCAATGATATTTTCTGTTTTTCCACTATCTATGTTCTTTGTGCTTTTGCATATCAAATGTTACTAAGTTTAACTGAAAAAAGAATGACTAGATGCTGACTGTGGCTTAGTACACATTCATAAAATATGGAAACATCAAATTCATCATGAAGGAAGCATGATTATTATGTAATTTTTAAAAAGATGAATATTATTCATTGAATTCTGTCTCCCTGAAAAGATGTGCTGTAAATCTTAGACTCTATCCTGTGGCTATAATTCCATATGGGAATAGACTTTCTTTGTGATTCTAATGAGACTTAAAATAGCATTTAAAATAAAGTTCTTTTGAGACATAAAAGAGCATATTAATTAAGCAAGAAGGCAAGCCAGCACACACGAAATGGAAAATATATTTTACTTGATCCAAGAACCTAGGAATAGAAGTTGAAAAGGGGCAAAAGCAGTAATAGGAAGAGAATGCCTTCTTCTAGAACCAGTTACCTGTGCTCAGATTTCTAATTTCTTGAACTTTGAAAAAAGTCAACATTTGTTCTTTAAAATCACTCACTCATGGATTACTATTATAGCAGCAAAGATAGCTAAGACAATGGAAAATTACATTCCATATGGATGCGAATTTGAGAAAATGTGGAGAGACGGGAATAGACATCATGCATCTAATCAGACGTTTATATCTGAATGTGAATCTATTATATAAGATAAGGCGGTGCTCACTTCGGCAGCACGTATATTAAGATAAGGTGAAAGACATTCAGCTTGAATAGTTAAAATAAATGGTAAGGACATAAACTTAGGAAAAAGAGTCTGGAGGTCTCCAGACTCTGAGGGAAGAAATAGATAAAACAATGACTCATGTGGGCAGAGCTCTCATCTGGATCGTGTTTTTTTGCAGTCAAATGCTCTACCACTGAGCTATACACCCTCTACTAGGATCGTATATTTTTTAACTGTAAGAGTGAGTGTAAGATTTATGCTTTGCTGTGTGTAGTCTCAAAAATAAGAATAGAAACAAAGTTTAAGGAAAAATGCATGAGAAAAGGGTGAATGTAGCTGAGACATTATGGTCTTCTGACAAGTTCTGGTGTAAAGCTGTTTGTCAAAACTTTTGTGCACATTTTCCTCCTTGCTCACAAATAGAATCTCTGCAATCTGGTAATGGCATTTAATTCAAGTAAACTGGACAAGACATAGAGCTAACTTTGCAATTTCTAAAGTTTCTCTTTGAGATGGCTGGCACCACAGGTAAAGGAGAAGAGCTGCCTGCCATTGCTAACTCTTTCCTTCTTTATTGAGTTTGAGTTTGCATGGGAAATGCAGGGTCCACATCACCTTATCTAGACTGCTCTGACTTTGCTGTTTATAAATTTAGGTCTCAAGAGAGTTCCAAAATTACGCTTTTCAAGTCTGATGCTGAGGAGTTTATACACAAAAAATAGAATTTAATGAGAGCCACATGACAGCCTGGGTAGATGAATTGGAGAAAAAACGATATGACATTGCAGGTGCAATTCACGCTATCACTCAATATACATTTACTAGATAGAAAACATTTAGCTGGAGTCAGAAGCTGTCAAGTCAATAACCACCCTTTCCTTGCCTGACATCGACACATTGGACAGTTCAATAGCAAGGGATAGCCATTTGAGATGAAAAGACAAAGAGTTAATGCAACCAATATTCAGGGCATGGTAAAAGCCAAGCCAAGCCAAAGTATGGTTGGCTGAGGGAGCTGTGGTTTTGGTGTCTTATTATTTTTGACAATTATACTAAGTATAACTTATATAGCACACAATTTAGTAGTTCAGTCATATTAAAAAGAGTTGTGTCATCACGACTACAATTAGTTTTGTTATTAGTTCTCCATTTCCCCCAATGTATACTGCCCAATACCCCCAGGAAACCATTTTTCTGGTTACTGTCGCTATAGATCTCCTTATCCTGGATTTCATATACTGAAAAACATGCAAACAAAAATAGAATAAAAAACCCCAACAATAATAACAAAACAAAAGTAATGAAAAGTCTCAAGCAAAAAGAAAGCAGAAAATGTTAAAAACTAGAACAAGTTTAAAATTAGTCGAAATGGAGATCATATAATAAGGTATCAATTTTTAATCTAAATAATCTGCAATAACCCACGTTCCAGTTCACACTGTCTGACAGCAAGATCATTCTCATCCCTGGTCTATGGCTAGAAGGGCTTCATTAGAGCAGTGGTTCTAAATCTTCCTATACCATAACCCTTTAATATAGTTCCTCATGTGTGGTAATCCCCAACCATAAAATTATTTTTATTGCTACTTCATAGCTGTAATTTTGCCACTGTTATGAATCGGGCAACCCCTGTGAAAGGGTTGTTCAACCCCCAAAGGTGTCACAACCCACAAGTTGAGAACCACTGCACTAGAAGCTTAATTAGTGTGAGCGCCCTGCAAATGGGCTTTCGCTGTAATCTATAACCTTCTCCTAACTGGGTATTCAGAATTTAATCTCTAATATTATTCTCTCATCTTGTCTTAGATTTTATTATTAATCCTTGGATTACACAAGGCAATGTGCTTCTTTTGTGTGAACTTAGCTGACATCGCATTTAGATCACTGCTTGGTTTAAAGCAAGACTTGAAGACCTCAGACAATATATATATTTTTTTTTTAGAGCGGAGAACCTTTGACAGAGCATACATGTCTTCAGTGATCTCTTATTGAGGGATACTATTGAGTTGGGACAAGGCACAAGAACTAATTATTCTTTGATTAAGCCTAAACTAAGGGTGAGCCTCAAATCCACTCATATTATATTTATCCCTGGTCCACTTTAGAGATATCATTGTAACTTTATTGGTGTGTAGACAGGTGGAATAGTGGTTTCAATCTGTAAAGTTGACAGTTTGAAACCGCGAGCCATTCCTTGGGAGAAAGACAGGGCTTCTACGTCTGCCATGGGTTGCAGTCCTGGAAAGTCACAGGGGCTCTTCTACCCTATGCTACAGGGTCATTATGAATTAGCATTGAATGATGGCAATGAATCTGGTCTTTGATTTGGGGGCATATGGTAATCTCTTGATAGTATCACTAACTCAGAAGACTGGTGAGAAAATGACAGTACACATTAAGAATAATTTGAGTAATCGAATGTGCTTTATTTATCTGGGGTCTCTGAGGGGTACAAGTAGCTAAAACATTCAACAACATTTTGCTAACAAAATGGTTGTAGGTTTCAGTTCACCAAGTGGTGCCCCAGGAGAAAAGCATGTTGTTCTGTAGCTGAAAAATTCTCCATTGAAGGACAGTTCAACTCAGCACATCCTGGTTGATGTGAGCCTTAGCTGGCAACTGGTTACCAATTTATTTTTAAAATTTTATTGTGATGTGGGCGAGAGCTTCTAGAACACACTGGTTTTCTATCCAATAATTCACACACACACACACAATTGTTAAGTTTGCTTTGTGACATTGATTATAGTCCCCACAAGTTGATAGCACTGTTCCTGCTTCCTGTGTGTTTCCATTTTTATTTGTCTTTTTTTTCCTTCTCCCTTTCTGTCTCCTAAGTTTTCTCTCTAGACAAATTCTGGTCTTTAGGTCTTCAGCGGTTAATTATCCTAAAGAGTAAGCACCTCCTTGGGGTTGGGGGTTCACCTTACAGACCTATCATTTGACTGATAGGTGAATTCCATTCCAGGCCTGCAGGGTGTCTAAAGGCTATTTATTGTCTCTCAGAGTCCACCAGTGTGCTTTATATTTTTTAATGATGTTTTGCTTTGTTACATGTCTGTCTTTTTAGTGTGTCCAGGACTTCTTGGCGCATGATTTGTTTCAGAGTGACCAGCAATGGGAACTGTGGACTGTATAGATCTTGTCTCCAGCTCTTGGAAGCCGTGGTTCCCATGGTTCTCAATTAGTCCTTTGGGTGTCTGTTGCCTTTTTTTCTTCACTCTTCTTTGCTCTGGACACTATTTTACATTTGTCTCCGTTATTTAGTGCTGCTATTATAGAAATGCCACCCATGGAAGTCTTTGACATACAGAAACTTTCTCATGATGCAGGAGGCTAGCAGCCTAAATTTAGGGTGTGAGCTCAGCCGGAGTTTCTCTGTTGCCATTTTGGGTTTCCGCTCCTGGGCATTTGGGCATTTCTTTTCCTCCCATCTCAGCTTGCTAGTTTGTGTTCAGCCTTTTCAATGTCTTCATTGACTGATTCAAGATACTCTGTACGTCATAGATTCCCAAACTTATTTGGTCTACTGAGCCTTTTTCAGAAAAACAAACAAACAAACAAACAAACAAACGTGGTGCTCCCTAGCAAGTAAACACCTCTTTTGATACCCTTATTTATGATGAAGTGTAAGTGGGCTGAGATCCCAAGTTCATCTGTTTGAAGCCACCAGCTGCTACTTGGGAGAAAGATGGAGCTATCTAGTACCGTAAGGAGTTTCAGAGGCAATTCTACACTACTCTGTATAGGGTATAGGCATTGACATCGACTTGATGGCAGGGAGTTTGGTTTGTATCATTCCAGTATTCAACAAAGAGCAGTGTCACCACTTTGGGACACAGGGATTTACAGGAATCCTGACAAATTAACATAATAAAGACAGAAAATGGATTTATAACCACAGACTTTTAACCAAAGGCAAGCATAGAGATTAGGATTCACAAGACATATGCTTAGAGGCTACAGTTCAGTCCATTAACAAGTTGCTTTATCTAGCAACTTCTAAGAGAGTTTGTTTTGCCTCTGGTCTGGTAATTCCTGTGAATGGTAATGTAGATACTATTTAAATGTTGTCGATACAATTTAAATGTTGATTAACATTTAGTTGCAAATATTTATGGTAGTCAATATGAATCCACCATATCAGCTACTGATAGTTCAGGTTTTGTTTTGGTAATACTAGCATATTGTGGATGTTATTATAAGAATCAAACTATTATTCATATATTTGGAGCATTGTTAATAAGACAGTACTTACCCTTGATGAGTTTTGTACTCTGTCTTCTGTGTCAGAAGCAGAGAAAGAGGATAAGTTGATGGACGGAAAGGCTTGTGGATTTGTTTTGCTAGAAAATTAAAGGCAGAAGCAGTTTGAGGCTTGATACTTGTGAGGCTTGATAATAATGTTTGCAAATTGATATTGTAGGCAACAGGAGGGTTGAAGAGTGTGAAGGCAGTGTGTAGGCAAAGACTTGTACATTAGAGAAATTGTTTGTCAGAGGCTTCAAGGTGAGAAAAGTGCAAAGAGGGAATAGCTATGAGCTTACGAGGTGCTAGTTATAATCACCACTGAGAAGCTGCATTTTGAACAGCTGAGTCACTTCAGAAAAAATGTCCTTTGATGGTGACTACACATAAGAAGCAGTAGGAAATGCTGGGTATTTGTTTTATTTGAATAGTGGCAGAAGGGTTAGGAGCAGCCTACTGTAAGGTGCAAATTTACCCGGAGAGAAAGGGTATAAAAAGAATGGGAAAATAAGTTTTGGATTGTAGAGATGAAAGAGTGATTTCTTTTGCAATGGAACAAAAGGGCAGTTGGAGGCAACTACTTGTAAAGTGTGTATATATATATCTGTATATATACACACACATACATATATATAGATATACACATATGTATCTTATACTCACATTCAGGGAAAAAGCTATTAATAAAAAGAGAAGCTAGAAACCTCAATTATAGCCTCTTCTTTCAGATTATTTAAAAATTGAAAGCAAGAGCTTATTTATGCTAAAAAGATGAGGTATTGAATAAGCCAAGGAAAACACTTTTCTGTGGCAATTTAAAAAAGAAAGCATTATTTCCACAATGTTTGAAAGGTTTTGAAGATCTATTGATAGTATTCACAAAGTAATGAATGTGGGATGGGTCCCAAGGGTACAGTATGTTACTGTTGTAAATCAAGAGCCTCAGCCTCTATCACTCTTAATGCGATGCAATGGTGATGGTGCTTTAGGTTGATGAATAATTTACAAAGCTTAATGCAAATAAAAGAAGAACAACAAAACAGCAAATGAAGCACAAGCAAATTTTTTAAGTGGACTTAAAGGACTCTGCGTTGTAAGCCCTCCTTAAGCCAGATTATTCATGTTCCACTTTTTTTTAGATGAATTGGTGAGCAGATAAGGAGGTACAGAAACATTTAGCCCCACCTCTTAAGGATCATGGAATCTTGAAAGCCATGAAAGAAATGTTCTATCCTATGAGTCAACTTTTGGCTGAAGAAAACTCACATCTTCCTGTGGGCGGTGATGCCCCCTGCTGTGATGTCTGGGAACAGGAAAAGAGAAGCCCAAGGCTGACCCATGATAAAATGTGAAGGTTCTCCTAGAATTAATAAGGTGGAGATGACTGTCTTTCCAGATCCACTATCCAGTGAGTGAACCCTTTCACAGTCAATATAATGTTCCCCTAAAGATACTAGAAACCACCTTTGGTATATTTTCCTGCAACAATTTTTGTTACTTCCATGAATTAAGTAATAAGTAGCATTAATATTATTGTATGCTAACACGACGTGAATTTTTTCCTGCTTTAGCATCAATAACCCTTAATTGTATTAAAATGTCCTCACCTGGTTGACAGAACTTTAGAACAAGCACATTTTCAAAAGAACATCTGTTTTTGAGTACTGAAAATGGCTGAAACAATGCAAAATTTCATCTCTTATTTTAGCAAGCAAATGTGTATATCTTAAAGATTCCATTTCTTATGGATCATATAGATAGCCCATAAAGTGCTCTTAATATCCTCAGAGTACAACGACAGAGTGAGAGAAACAAGAGCAGGTTCACGGCAGGCAGCATAAGCTTCTGTGCTCCTCAGGTAAAGCTGCAGGCACATCTACCTGAAATAGCAACACAAATGGATAGCATGAAGAAAAAATTTCTTCTCACAAGTGTTTCTGGACTTCCTTGTTGGCCTCCATGTTGAGTCAGTAGAGGGAGCCAGAGTTACTAACCACCCACCCTACAATGTTTCAATGAGGCCCAAAAATGTGATGGAGAGACCGTCTGGGTCTATGCTTCAAACCCTTGAAATGCCAGGTGCTGTGAGGGTAGCAGAACTTTAAATCAGGCACGGCAAGACTTTTGTGAAGCGTTTTGGGTTTTCATAAAGAAAAGACAACACAGCTTGTGATTCCCCATGATCAAGGGCAAAATTAGGTACTGTACAATCTACCGATACACTATTTGATTTGGAAATATCGCGTTGAGTTTTACCATTATTATTTGGTTGCTGCTGCGGTGAGTTCGTGTCTCGATGAACAAACTATTAGAGTTTGTCTTTTCAATTCTCTTTACCTTCTTTGGTCTAAGTCACTCTTGTCTCTTTCCCTGAGGTTTGCAATAATTTATTAATTGGTCTCTATGTCCACTCCTCCCTCACCCCCCACACTCTCTATTTTCTTATCTTTTTTTGGGGGGGGGGGTGTGCATCACTGCCTCTGGTGGTCGTGGTCGTTACCCAGTGATGCGCCTGAGAGCTGCTGCTGGATTTGAACTTCTCAATACCACACTCAATCACTTAGCCACGGGGGCTCAGCCCCACACTCTCTGTTTTCAAGACAGTAGCTAAACTTATCTTTACAAACACATCATTCTGCTTCAGAAGCTCTTAGTGGTTCCCTAAGCAGAGAAAAAGACGCACTCCGGACAATGGCCCCCCAATGTCCTATAACACACGGTGCCTCTCTCTGTCTTCATTATCTTTCACAGACTGCTCTCCTCAACTCTCCCCCCTCAAAGTTCTCAAGTTCCTGAATTTCCACTGGTAGTTCCCACTGCTGGAAGGTTTTTCCAAGATGCCAACCCATCCCTGCCTTAGAGTTGTGCTCAAACATCACTTTTGTAATAGGCTTAGGTCATTGGTTCTAACACTTACTTTCTAAACGACTTTAGGATCTATTTTTTTTTTGGGGGGGAGGGGAGCATCACTGCCCTCTGGTGCTCGTGGGAGCTATCCAGCCTTGCTCCTGGAGAGCCGCTGCTGGATTTGAACCCCAACCTCGTGGGCCGCAGTCCCGCACTCAACCACTATGTCACCTGGGCTCAGTCCCAAGATTTATTTTTATAATTCTGCTTTTTGTCCCTCTTTAGTCCACTAGAGGAACCCTGGTGCTGTAATGGGTTAACTCTTGGGCTGCTAACCACAAGGCTAGCAGTTCGAAACCATCAATCACTCAGAGGGAGAAAGATGAGATTTCCTATTTCCATAAAGAGTTTTTTTTTTTTTTTGTGGGCATCACTGCCCTGGTGGTAGTAGGAGACTGCTGCTGGATTTGAACTGCCAACCCTGTGGGCCACAATCCCGTGCTCAGCCCTCATAAAAAGTTACAGTCTCAGAAATTCACAGGGGCAGTTCTACTCTGTCTGCGACTCTGGGTTTGCTATGAATGAAAATCCTCTTGATGGCAGTGAGTTTCACATGGTTTTAGAGCACTGACTTATGTAAGAGAGGTCTTCCATTTCAGTTACTCTGTTTAATCTAGATTCTCAATTCTGCACAGATGTGTGTACTACCATCCATGGATTTTGTTCAGATTTCTAATAGGAAGCTATGTTCTACTATGAATTTAGTTCTTTGCAAGATTATCGTATTGTAGATTCTTTTTTTCCCTTAAAATAAATTTATTTATTTATTTATTTTTTATGTGTATATTTATTTTTTTTTCAATCATTTTATTACATATTGTAGATTCTTATGGTCACCATCACAGACAACACAGAGAAAAATCTCTTCATAAGAATGAAGCATTGATATTTGTGCTTGCTTTATCCATTATTATAATATATTCCAATACCCTGGGATATGGTGGGTGCCCAATAAATATTTACTTAATGAGGAAATAAAATTACTTTATGCATGAGAATTTATGTATAAATATTATAAGTATTGGGTCTGTCAATAATTTGAAATTTGAGTTATTTGAAATAATGCAAGTAGTTTCTTTGGAGGGGGAGAAGGAGTAGTTGTTAATTTAAAATTTATTTATAATATATCTTTTATATCAGTTGCTCATTGATCTACTGCTTGTAAAGGGCTGGCTAGTGCAAAGTAGTAACTGGAAATTTGATTTAATGTAAATTCTTAGAGTATTACTGCACAAGGACTTAGAGACAAAGTGATTTAATATTGGTAGAAAACACTTATCATTTATTTTCAAACATTATGTTGAAATGTAGTTTTAAAAAAGCCCTAAGTACTATGCATCTTACTGAGAGGTTAACTAAAATTTAAATTCATGCCAGAAAAGTAGTATTAGAGTAATTCTTCATTAAAAAACCTAGCAAGCAATCTTTCAGTCTTTCTATCTTTTCCTAAAGGTATTCATTAATATAGCAAAATTGGAACCAGACCAAATAATTTCCCACAGGGATAATATTTGGATCATTATTATTGACACCCCCCTTTTTATTGATAATGCTGCAGGTGTGGTGGCTGCTACATTTCCCTTGTTCATTTATGAGATATCTGAGCTGGTTGCTTATCAGGAAACAAGAGGAGTTTTCCTGGTAGCAAAGTTTCTTGGCATGTTCAGGCATCTACCTCAAATTGCTACCTCTATTAGAGCCAGGGCACCACAACAGGGAGTCCCTGGAGTTGATAACTTTCCAAAGTATTTTAAGTTAAACAATTCATATTAAGATAATTCTCCTGCTGGAGAGCAGTGAGGCCCCCCCCCCCAAAAAAAAAGATAATTCTCCTGGGGGAATTGATCACAATGATCACAATGATCTAAAAACCTCTCACTGGGGAATGGAAAAGTGAATGAAGGGAGACGTCGATCAGTGCAAGATGTGAAAAAAAGGTTATAAATTATCAGGGGTTCATGATGAAGGTAGGGTGGGAGAGAGAGAGGAAACATGTCTTGAAAATGATGATGCAACAAATGTGCTTGACACAATGGATGTATTAATGGGATGTGATAAGAACTGTATGAGACCCCAATAAAATGATTAATAGAAAAAAAGAAAAAATGATTCTCCATAAAACCTATTAAATTGTTCACAAAACAATTAGAATTGACTCCCTCCTCCCAAATCCCTTTCTCTTCAGCTTCTCTGTAAGACTGTACATTAATAACTTTAAAGCAACATGACTTCCTTTTTCTTAATTTTGAACCTAAATGTTTGAACCCACTCAGTGGCATCACAGAAGAAATTTGGCAATATGTTCCTATAATCAAGAAGAGTCTGTGGAGAAGTTCTACTCACTAAGCATGGATGGCCACGGGCCAGAATTTACTTGGTGGCCTTATATTTGTTACATATACATATATGACCATCAAGTAGATTCCAACTCATTATATATATGTATATATATTATGTATTTGTTCACATTCTTTTAACTAAAAAGGTCAATTCTGACTTATGGCAAATCTCTAAGCTAAAGTAGAGTTGGCCCTGCGATTTTCACCACTGTAAATCTCGACAGGAGCAGAGCTCTCTCCCTTTCTTTGGCCCTCAGAGCAGCGGGTAGTTTCAAACTGCTGACCTTAGGGATAGCAGCCCAACTTGTACCAGGCAAGGTGATCAGGATTCCTTTATTCCTCTTAAGGAAATAGTCCTTTTAGTGCAGATAGAAAGGGATTTCAGCCTCACTTAGCACAACACACACACACACACACACGCACACACACACACACACACACTCCTTCTATTATTTCTTGAGGAAAAGTGACTTGTCAGAAATATAGAGAAGTTCAACCCTCTCACCAAATCTTCCTTTGTTGTAACCAAGGCTGGCTTTGAGCCTGAAAAGAAAATGATGATTACACTGCCTTCTGCTACTCAGTTGTAAGACTCCAGTATTTTAAAACAGAAACAGTGGGAATTATTAGGATTTTCCAACCACACAACTCCTTCAGGAATTAGTTTTTTATGCATGCTATCTGCATATACACTGTTTACGTAGATGTGCTACTTGTGAACATACCATAGCTAGCAAATGCTATTTTGAGTTTGGAAGTATGAAACTTTCTGCTCCTGGCCACCTTAGTGGTCATTCTATTCATTAGATTAGATGTGTCTCCTAAATGTTTTGTCTTGAAGATGGTTTAGGACAACTGGGTTAGCATGGCTTTGGGACTCAGAAAATAATTTTTTTTCAGAAAATAATTTTTCTTGCACTAAAACACTCGTCAAATTGGCACATATGCTTGAAGACATTGTATATGAGAAACCTTTCAGTATAATAATTTCTCCTCATTACCATTTTTTCCTCTCTCAAAAAACCTGCCATCACTTATCTGGGAAACCATAGCCCACAGATATAATAGGAAATTCTTTGGCAACAGATTATTATGTTTCTTTACCAAATGCATTGACTATAAAAGGAATCATGAATAAATTTTACTAAGGTAAGCATATTTCACTCATTGTAATACATCTTTGGAAAGGGCATATACAAATTCATTTAAAAATATAATTGTGCTTTTAAAGACACAGGAAACTCATCATTGAAGAGAATTTATATTCAATCTAGTCTTACCATAGCTCTTTTTCCAGTCAGAACACTCATCCAAGCTAATTATTTTATAAGTCTGTACAGCATATAAAGCACACTTGAATATACAAATATATTTTCTTGAAAATCTCTATCCGAATATTTTCCAATAGTTTTATTGTCATATAAAATTTTATTGTTGATACGTGACAAGATTATTGTAACATATCATATAATACACTAGTTCAATCATATCAAGAAGAGTTGTACAATCATCACTGCAATCTCCTTTAAAACATTTTCCTCATCTTTGTACTCATTGTTACTAGTTCTTTACTTCCCCCAAGCTCCCCTACCTGCCTACCCCTTCTCACCCAGAACCATTGGTCTCTACACTCTCTCTGTGAGATTTCTTATCTTGTGTATCTTATGTAGATAGACACCAAGAAGGGGTGGGGGAGAAAGAAGAATGAATAGTAAGAAGGCTAATTGTTATGCTGACCTCGAGTAGATGGGTATCTCTCGGCTAAATAACAAGCAGGATCTGTTATGATGCATCAGTCCAATCCCCTTTTCTTTTAGGGTTCTATATCTTAGGACCCACTTAACTGGCAGCACTGTACACTTTTAGTCCTCAGCATTTGTGGTCAAGAGACGTGCCTGCTGCAATTCTTCATTGCTCTTCCTGCACTGTATGATATTCACTTTTTGTACATGATTGCTGAAGACAAAATGGGTAGATGTGTCAGAGAGGGTTCTCTAGAGAAAATCAGGACATTAGTAATTCTCTTTATATATTTATATAGAAAGAAGAGTATATAAGATAAGAAACAGTTAAGTAATTTATAAAGCAGTACAAATTGCTCGATGCAACTCACTTATGTGAGACTGCTACAAGACTGACAGTCCTTCAAGTCTTGAGGGCCGCTGAGTAGTCCTCTGTAGAGTAATTCAGGCTATTTGGTCACAGGCAGCAAACAGCAAAGCAGGTGACCAACAGTCAGCCAGATTTCAGAGTCCAACAGTCCCCAGGTCTAGGGATTTATATCCCAGGACGTGGTGAAGTAGGGCTTGAAGAAACCTCAACCCACAGCTCCACAATCCACGTTTAGGTGTCCCATGGGTAGTGTTGCTTGGAGGTTGAGGCACAGGACAAACAAAGCAGCTGTCGGTCGGAAGATCTGAAAGCAAGAGAGAGAGGGCAGGACTTTTTGAGCCCTTCCTATCTCTGCCCTTCAGTTCATCCCGTGTATTCATTGGTCATGGCGTCACAACAGACCCATCAATCTCCTGTGGTCATGTTGGCATAACAAACCTGTCCATCACAATACATAAACAAATGTGGTGAAAAAAACTGATGGTGCCCAGCTATTAAAAGAAATAGTGTTGGGCTGAGGCCCTGTGGTGTAGTGGTTGAGTGCGGGACTATAGCCCACTGACTTGGCAGTTCAAATCCAGCAGCAGAACTGCTGGAGCAAGGATGGGCTTCCCACTCCCACCAGAGGGCAGCGATGCCCACACACAAAAAAGATACAGTGTCTGGGACATTAGAATCTTAAAGTTAAATAATTGGCCATCTAGCAGGGAAGCAACAAAGCCTACATGGAAGAAGCGCATCAGCCAGTGTGATCATCAGGTATTCACAGGAATAGTTATCAGAAATTCAAAAACAAACAATCAAATTCACATGAAGGAGCATGGACAAAGTGGAGACTCACAACCCACCTGTAAGATAATTGGATAGTCCCTCACAAATTGGCAACACAAAAGGGTTGAAAATCTAGAATGTGTATAACATTGATAAAACACATAACTATCTACTAACTTTTTAATATTTCCTCCCCCTACCATTATTGTCTTTCTATTACCTCATCTTGTTAGACCTGTGTGTGCTCACTTGTATAATTAAGAGTGCACAATACAGGAAAGCCAAGATAGATAACCCTTCAGAACAGTATCAGGAGTAATGATTCCCTGAGGGTATGGGAAGAAAGGGCAGTGGGGAATGGGGAGCTGAAAGCATTGATAACTCCAAGTCAGGGGAATGTGTAACAAAATTGCAGGAGAACAGATACATTGGATGGTGTAAGATATAGCAAATAATAATAATACTATATATAATATGACAATAAGGGTTTCTGGGGGCCTAATGAGGGGGGAAGGGATCAAAGGGTGCTGATATCAAATAATTCAAGAAGAAAGAAAATGTTTTGAAACTGATGGTGGTAGCAATGATAAAATTATACCTTATCTAACAGAATCATGTATTGTTATCTGTAAGAACTCCCCCACCCCCAGAAAGGGGTTCTAAAACTCGGCAAACAAACAGGTAAACAGAAAAACTAACAACCATAGCCAAGTGAAACACATAAAGAGCTTCCATTATAAAAAGAAAGCATTTAAAAAGTAAAGCATATTTTCTTGGATCCTCAAGCCAACGCTGGCTCTTAGTGACCTCCTGTGAGTGTCTGAGACTATAACTCTTTATGGGAGTAGACTGTCTTTTCTCCAGAGGTGCTGGTGGTTTTGAACAGCCAACCAGGCAGATTAGCAGAGCTTCATGGAGATCACGTGATAAGTGCTAAACTTTAACCTGGCTGCATCTCCAACAATAAGTTGAAATAATGGCTTCAAACATGGCAACGATCGTGAGTGAGGCTGGCTCTGAACTACCTGTTGTACATGGATGGGACCTCTTTGAGTCATAACTGAGTCTAAGCATGTAACAACAAATGTAAAATGTGCTATAGTGTGATCACAACTGTGATAAAGACAGTAAAAATTCTGTAAAGAAAAATACTGGACTATTAAAAGTTGAATCAGGTTATCTTTTGGCATTTTTTAGAAAGTTATATAAATTCCTCTCCAAATGGAATCCACTGCTCTTGAGCTGATTCCCCCTCACAGTTACCATGCTGAGCAGAGCAGAACTGGCCCAGAGGCAAAGATTAGAAGTCTTTGTGTTAGCCAACTGCCACATCTTTCTCCCAGGGAGCAGTGATGGGCTCAAATCTCTGGTCTGTTGATTATCAGACAAGCATTTAGTCACTGCTCCATCAAGGATCTTTATAAATTATATATCTAATTAGAAAATTTCAACAATGTATTTCCACAAATTATAAAATGTTTTGCCTTGTTTTTATAATGGAAATCTGTGAAAAGTATTTTCTTTGCTTGTTAACTTAATATAAAGCTCCCAATGGAAGATGTGAACTCAGAACTTATTGTCAAGCTTTTCCTCACGTGTTATGATAAAAGCAACATCATCATCAGCGACAACAAAAAATTCACGAACTTGATACTTTCAGAACTCTCACAGAGTGTGGAACTAAAGTAAACAGAGATTAAGTCAGAGCTAGGATTCATGCCAACATCTGTACTTCTGTCACCTGCGATACTCACACTGTTAGTACTGGTTTGAAAGAGAAAGAACACCCAGTTGGAAATCAGAAGGCTTCTCTTCGTGTAGTAGCTTACGTATGACTGGTTAGTTGCTTGATTCTGGATAAGTTAATTAACTTATCTGAAAATCGCTTTATCTAAAGGAGTTGGAGTAGCTTATGAGTTGGGTGGCGAGCTGCAAGGTCAGCAGTTTGAACCTCCAGCTCAAAGAGAAAAAGAAACTGCATTCCAATTCTGTAAAGATATACAGCCTCAGAAACTCCAAGGAGGAGTTCTGTCCCATCCTGCAGGCTGGGTGAGTCATAATCAGCTTGATGGCAGTGAGTTTGATTTTGTGGTTTAAAGATCATAATGATAACCATTGTCATTGAAATTTGGTGAACATTGCACATCAGAGTCTCTAGCCCTTAGGAAAGTCTTATAATAATTAGTTTGATCCGAATTTAAATTATGTGCCATAAGACTATTTTACTAAAAATATCAATATTCTTTCAAATTAGATAAAATTTATTTTGAGCTATTAATCAGTGTAGATGTCATTACTTTATTATCTTAAAGGCTGTCGGTGGAAGGCCTTCCTATCATATGTTGGTTATTTATTTATGGGGGCATCACTGCCCTCTGGTGGTGGGAGTAGGAGGCCTAGCCTTTGCTCCTGTGGAGCTGCTGCTGGAATTGAACCTCCATCCCAGTGGGCCACAGTCCCGCACACAACTTCTACGCCACCGTTTTATTTTTAAATGAGCCAAATGTCTCCTGCATCAGTTATTTGCTAGACATTTAAGTCAGGAAGGGGCCAAAGCAGCAAACATTTTCAGTGGTTTCATATGTCAGTGTCTGTCAAATCTTTGAGCTTCCTACCTCCCACCCAACAGGATTAGCACTACAGTGGAATGGGCTCCGAGGCATGGTCCCAATACATGCTAAGCATACTGGCTCCATAGAGTGAGTGACCTTTGAGAAGCACATCTCTTGCCTGTCTCCTGAACTGTCTCTAAGTGGATTTAAACCACCCATTTTAAAATTATTAGTCTTTCCGTTAGCAGTTAACCATGTGCACCACTAGAGGATTGCTTCCTGCAAGCAAAGTGCTGTGTGGTAGACCAGGCTGTCTGTCACCTTCTGTCTCTCCGGGCCGCACTAGAAGAAGCGAAGCTTGTGCCATCAGCTCCTCTTTCCTTTCTTGATGTCATAGTTAAGTCATTCTTATTGGAAATCATTTTTCC
Organism: Nesogale talazaci; assembly: GCA_004026705.1. Taxonomy (NCBI): domain Eukaryota; kingdom Metazoa; phylum Chordata; class Mammalia; order Afrosoricida; family Tenrecidae; genus Nesogale; species Nesogale talazaci. The sequence goes on along the minus strand of PVJH01017547.1, from coordinate 26,753 downwards.
CTTTTTCCAGAAAATGCGTTTTACTCCTGCTTCTTTCCTGTGATGTGTGATTTGTGCAAGGGGAATGGGAAAACTGCAAGTTGGCTCTGTTGAAATGAAGACTTATTCTGTAAACATAAGGGATTGCATATTATTTGTATTTACAGAATAATTGTCGTGACACTATGTCTATCCTAAAGATCTTCTGTTGTTGTTTTTAACTTACTTTTGATTTGTTGCTTAATGATCTGACTATATTTTAAGACATTTGCAAGCAGTGCCCAGTTTATAAGAAGGATTAGTTTCTAAGTGTGTCTTTCAGTCAAACTTGTAGGTGAGTCCGTACAGGTGTACACAATTTTTACTTAACCTCAATTAATGCAAGAATAAATAAAACGACTTTGAATTACTTAAAAGCTGCATGTGTAGCAAGCAAGGGTGATTGTGATGAAGATTCTGTTCCATCATTTTCAAATGAGGGAATATTTACATAACATTGAACAACAAGTATGAGTTGACCTGAAGTCCAATGTCGTTCATAATCTCAGACTGCCTCTATCCTTTTCACATCCTACACACCCTATTCTTCGAATAATCATTTTTGGGTCAACTATTCATTTGGGTCAACTACTCATTTGAGTCAACTATTCCTCTCTCTCTTCATTCCAGAATAAGTGGATGTGTAGTGCGTATTCCATGATAATGAACTTAATGAAGAAATACAAAATAAGGAAAAGATGAGTTTGGGAAAGCCATTGAAATTGAAGGCTGCCCTTTTGCCTTGGAGAGCGTCTGGAAGCAAGATGGGTCACCAGCAGCGCTACTGCAGCCACCGGTGAAAATCCAGTCCAGTCCCCGCTCTTGCAGCAGGCTCAAATTGGCACGGTCTGATCAGGAAATACGGCCTCAATATGTGCCATCAGCATGCGAAGGATATCGGCTTATCAAGCTGGACTAAGTGATGAACTACCCAACAGAAGAAACAATGCCAACTTTTTTGCATAAAATGAAAAAGAAATTCAAGTCTGAAAAAAAAGAAAAGACTATGATGCCCCAGGGAGGCAGTTATCCTTGACTTTTGCCTTCGCTAAGCAATGATAAGAGAAAACTTATTTGATGCTATTAAGACTCAGTCGTTTTTGATGGGAGGCTTGCGGCTCTATAATCAGGTAAATTGTGTGTGAGTTTTCACAAACCAATCCCAACTTTGCATTCATAGAAACAGGAAACTTTGCATTGAGTCCATTTTTTAAAATGTCAAAGTAATAATTGAAAGGTATTAGGCATTGAAGCTTTCTATATACATTTATTTTTAAATTAGTTTATTTCACTGACATATATTTCACATATCATCCCTTTGAATACATAATTAAGGGTGTTCAATCACATGCATAAGGGTTGTGCAGCTATGTATTTGTTATTGATATACTGTTAAATGAGTGCTCCATAATGTATTTTTTCCAAATAAGTTTTCTAGAATCAAAACTGTTGAACTAATATGAGAAGTCTTCTGAAAGTTTGTGAAAAATGAAATAAAAAGTAAGTACCATCTCTTTAGAGTCCCCCTTGGTATATTTTCAATATAAAATAAAAGTTACATTTGCTACTTATTTTATTATGGAATAATTATACCACCCCTTATGTTTATTCTGGAGCATATTTTACTTTCTAAAAACACATTTTGCAGGAAGTGACTGAAACATTCAAATATGATGGGATACTGTAAAAAAAGTGACTGGGGAAGTCACAACTAACTATTTTTATAAACTAATCTACAACAATGGACTCAAGCAGCCTGCTTGTGAAGGTGGCTCAGGGATGGCCAGTGTTTTTTTTCTGTTGTACAAATGGTAATTATGAGTCCCTATGAACCTGATAGTCCCTAAGAAAAACAACAGCATACAAATATATATAAATAGTATTGCTATTTTATTGTATGTGACTCTTAAGTCTCAAATGATCTCATTTATAATACTCTACATTTAAAAAAGTTTGCTGGGGAAAAATAAACATTGAACAAATGATACCATTCAATTATGTGTCTGTTGCATTCACACAAAGGGAAAAATTCCTCACATTCTTGTTTCAAAGATGGTTTGGTTAGGGAGGGAACAAAATGAAACTTCCTGAATTTTGATGAAATTTAGCCAACTTTTCATTCCATAGCTGGCACGCTGTTCAACTAATCTAGCATCTAATGTATATCACCAAGAATGTTGTTAGCTGACTAGGTTGGGTGGAATTCAAGGAGGAAGACTAAATCATCACAGTTATATAGAAGAGTTAATAGGCATCAAAGTCTGAGGGATCTGAAAATAGATGCTGAGATGGATTTTGGGAAACAGGATATTTATTAAAGACTGGCATCTTTGAAAGGAAGAGGTTAAACTGCTAAACCCATCCCCAAACATGTCACCATCATGTTGGTACCTATTTTTAGCAACCCTTTAGACAGTTTCTGAGACTGTAAATCTTTATGGGAGGAGGCAGCTTCATCTTTCTCCTATAGAGTAGTTGGTGGATTTGAACCACCAACCTTGAGGTTCGTTGTCTATTGCCTAACCCACACCATGACTAAGACTGTTTTAATTGTTATAGAGATCCCACAAGTCTCCAGCCAACCCCGCAGGATTCATTGAAGTATGTGTTGTCCTTCAGATGATCCTACAATAGGCCAAAGAGACTGTGTCATGATAGTCTCGCCTCATTGAGTAATCGGGGAAGAGATGAATTTAGGGAAGGTGACTTTTTCCAGTTGGAGCAGATTGGAAGGAGCTAACAACTGGAGTTCCTGGTGCTAGCTTAACCCATAGCTAAGGAGCAAGTCCTTCCTTGAAGGCCAGTATTTTTCTATATCTACCCCATATGAGATCTTAACTTCTTCTTTTCTTCAGGTAAAGATGCCTGCAAAATGGCATGCTCCTAAATGGCTCTTTGGACCTGTTGACTTCTTTATCTTTGGGTATAGCTGAAGGTCCCTGTTACCGTCAGATCACCCTTTTTCTTGTCTCATCCATTCAGTGCTCAAAATCATCATCATGGACCAATGAGTGGCTGGCCTTTTCTAATGACTTCTAGGTCTTTGATGAATTTCATCATTGCCAAGAAATCATGTTTTTGTCTTAAACTAGACCAGCTAGCTCTTGGCAATTATTGCCCCAGTTCTGGGTACTTCCAGCACCATAGCTCTTCTCTTATGCATTACTACTAACTTAATTTTCTCTCTTCCTTGTTCACTAAAATTTCTAGCATTCAACCCGTCAAGTAGATAATTTACATATGATTCATAAACTTACTCTCACTACCAGAGCTACCCTCTAGGGGAACTATGGAGCTGCCTGTAAAGCACAGATGCTGGAGCCAGCTGTGATCTTGTATGCATTTTGCTTTTCCCTGTGCTTCCATTTTCACTTGTCAAAAAAGGTCCTGGCCATGCACACCTCACAAGGTTAGTTTCAGGATGATATGAATTAACACAAGAAATGACTGGTATGTATTGGCCACAAGGAAGTATTGTGATCATCATTACTTTGTCAGACTGGCAACTCCAAGTTAGATTACCATGTCATGATCATAAATTAAAACTCAGACTGCTACTTGTTCTTAGAAAACCAGAGCTATATGTCCACAGTACAAAATGGTAACTCAATAATGTCAAAGAATTAGATGAGTTATTAAAATACTCACTGCCATCGAGTTTATTCTGACTCCAAGTGACCTATAAAAACTTCTCAAGATTGAAAATCCTTATAGGGAAGATAGCCTATCTTTGTCTAGTGGAGTGGTTATTCAGTTTGAACTTCAGCCCAGCACTTAGCTCATAGTGCATCAGAGTAAGTGCCTGAAGGGAGACATCAGACAGTGTAAGATATGACAAAATAATAATAACTTATAAATTATCAAAATTTCATGAGGGAGGGGGAAAACGAGAAGCTGATACCAAGGGCTTAAATAGAAAACAAATGTTTTGAGAACAGTGAGGGCAACAAATATGCAAACGTGCTTGACATACAATGGATGGAAGTATGAGTTGTGATAAGAGTTGTATGAGCCCTCAATAAAATAATTTTAAAAAGCCATACCAGTGTTAAAAAAAGAGAAAAGGCTCTTAGAGACTCATGTAGATTATTTGATGAACTCTAGCCTAGCCCTCTGTTAATTAACAGACAAAGTTACATGTAGAAAGACAGTGCCAAGAACTTATTCAAGTTTCAAATACTTTATTATATTAAATTTGCCAAAAAGTTGCTGAAGATCTTCCAAAGATTACAGCTGTATATTGGCACAGAACTACCAGAGGATATGGAATAAGGGATATCATTGCTTATGCCAGATGGATCTTGGCTCTAAGTACAGAGTACCAGAAAGATGTTTATTTGTGCTTTATTGGTTATGCAAAAACACCCACTGTGTGGATCATAGCAAAGCATGGATAGCTTTGAGAAGAATGGGAATTCCAGAAAATTTTATTGTTCTCATGTGGAACATGTACCTACATCAAGAGAACAGAACAAGGGGATGCACGTGGTTTGAAGCTCTGGAAAGGTATGCATTGGGCTTTTATTCTCCCACCATACTTATTCAATCTGTGTGATGAGCCAATAAATCAGAGAAGCTACAATATATGAAGAAGACTTTGGCACCTGGATTGGGGGAGGCTTAATTACCTTGGCTATTTAGGTGGCTGTTGAAAATAAGGATGGAGATCAAGGTTGGCCCCCTTTGATATGGGTTCCAGCTCAATGGAAAGAAGACCCAAGTCCTCACAACTGGAGCAAGAGGTAACAACATGATAAATGAAGAAAAAGATAGAAATTGTCCAGGATCTGATTTTGCCTAGACCCACAGTCAATACTTATGGAAGCAGCAGTCAAGACATCAGAAGATGCATTGCACATTGCATTTTGTAGAGTACCGAAACAAAGGTATTACTCGGAGGACTAACGTGAGCCCAATCCAAGCCATGGTCTTTTCTACGGCTTCAAATCTATATGAAAGGCCAAGGGAGAATTGATGCATTTGAGCTGTGGTGCTGGGGAAGAAGAATGATAGAACCCTGAATGGCTGACAGGACAGACTGGCCTGCCTCGGAAGGAGTATGGCCACACTGCTCCCTAAAGGCAAGGACGTTGAGACTTTGTCTCAGGAGCTTTGGACAAATCACCAAATTCTGGAGAAGGCTGTTTGTGGTGCTTGGTAAAAGCGAGGGGAAGTGAAAAAGAGGAAAGCCCTTGACAAAATGAATTGTCACAGGGTCTGCACTAAGGGATCAGGCACAGAAACAATGGTGAGAATGGCACAAGACCAGGCACTGCTTTGTTCTGTTGTGTATGAGATCAATGTGGGTCAGAATCAATTGCGTGGCACCGAGCAACAATAACACCAACAGCAACAAAGTTTACTCCCTCATCTTTTACAATCTAGCGCATAATTCCTTGTATAACCTTAGAATTATTCTAACTACAAAATATTTCAAATGTGCAGAAAAAGAGAAAAATACCATGACCTCCCTGTCCAGCTTTATAAGCTATCATTCTTATATTAACATGTTGCGGAAGGATCCAGAATTTACTCACGTTTATAGTTTAATGCAAAAGCCATCCAGTTATGACTAATGCAAAAAAACCCTAACAGCTGAAAAAATACCCGGACACTTGGGTAAGTTGGTAAAAACATCCGGTCTTTATTCACTTTGTTACATTTACCTCCATCTCATCAATTCTGCAAAGGACTGAATTGCTGTCCTATTGGTAGTCATGTCATTTCCCTAATATTTATAACTTTAAAAATTGATTAGAAGTGTGCATCATAGTTTCAATTCTCAAGCTGGTTAGAAGTTTTAATTTGAAAATAATACATTAAATCTTACTTTTAGAACTTTCATTTTTGGACAGTTAAAAGATAGACATTCCTTTATCAGTACTAGTGAAAGAGAGATGCCTGTGGGTGCCCAGTGGTGGTGAAAAGCACTTCTTCCTTTAATGTCTCCACCGGAATTGAATGTCAGAAAATGCTTCTTTCCCCCATTATAACCCGAACATATGATAATGCAATGGAGAGGAATAATCACCTTTAGTCATTTAAAAGATGGGAAGAACTTCCTGTTGCTATGGATACTGAAATCTTGCCAGTTTTATCGCATTCATCATTAAAACACCAATATTATAGCACTCTACACTTCTCTTGCTGAAGCAAAGGATTAGTTTAAAATATCATTATTTCAAAGCTTTGAGGCAGGAAAATGCTACGGTCCCTGTAATCATCATACATTTGATGTGAAATCGCCACAGTAAAGGGATCCACCAACTTACAGATACTCTTAGGGCATTTCCCAATCTAGCCTCTGAAAATTAGTCAGACCTCTTTCAGATCCTATAGAGACTGCAAGAAGATGGTATATATGTCCATTGACTAAGCCAAAGGAATGTTGTGTAAATGATAAGCACATATACTTTATTTATTCATTTAACAGATATTTATACAGCACTATATTCTAAGCACTCTTCTGCCTGCAGCAGAAGCTTAGGGGTTAGACCGCTAGCCACAAGGATAACGAGCACCAGTTTCTCTATGGTAGAAAAATGGATTGCCAATCCTGTAAAAGGTCGCACTCTCTACATATGACCTCTCTGGAGTACGGACAGTGGGGAAGTGGGTGAAGGGATACAGCGGACAGAGTACGATATGGAAAAGTAATAACAATTTGTAAATTATTAAGGGTTCATGGGAGAGAGGGCGTGGGGAGGAAAGGGAAATATGGGGAACTGGAACTGGGGGCCTAAGTGGAGGGAGGATGTTTCAAGGGTGATGATGGCAACAGGTGTGCATATGTGGCCTGCACACAATTGATGTATGTGTTGATTATGATGGGAGTTGTATGGGCCTCTAGTAAAATGATTTAAAAAATGTTACACTCTCAGAAATGTACAGGGGTAGTGCTGCACTGTCCTGTGGGATTGTCGTGAGTTGCCAGTGAGTTTGCTCTTTGTTACTATGGTATTGTTTTTTCTATTATACTATTAGTAAATCATACAGGAAATTTAAAAATGCATCCTAAATAGAGCTTCTATTAAAATAAGTGGAGAGCGGTAAATATTGAAGTAAAAATTGGGTAGCAACTGGTAGGATTACATGTGTTAAGTGGGAAAATAAGTCAAAGGAAAGTGATGAAAGCTAGGGTGGTGGTAGAGTGATATTTTAAACAGATGGACACGGACGTTTGAGAAGGTGACATTTCTGCAAAGAACTGAATGACCCGAGAGAAAGCCATGTGGATATGTGTGGGAAAGACAATTCTGGCATGGAAAACAGAAAGAAAAGGTCTTGAGACAAGAGCCTGCTGGAAACATTTGGAAGCAAACCTTGAATCTGATATGACTGAATAGACTATCAAAGACAAGAGAAAAAGATGATATGACCAGGAAGGAAGTAGGCTGGATTATAAATCATTTTCAGTAGAGAAATGATAGGATGCAGATGGAAATGTAGATGGATTACTATGGCTGGCATCATCATTGATAGTAATACATGGGACCAAGAAGTAGAGTAGATAGGAGAAGATATTTAACACAATCTAATGAGAGCATTGACAAAACCAGGGGCTGGCTGCAGAACAGTTCATGGATTGTTCATATGCAAGTTCAATTTGAAGCTGAAGAAAATTAAGTACTTACCATCTTCACATTAAATATATTCCACCCACATTGAGAAACCATCTCAAGAACAGATTTGATGCACGGAACACTAATGACCAAAGGCCAGACCAGTTGTGGGGTGATATAAATTCAGACCTATCACGACCCCATGTGTTACAGAGTAGAACTGCTTCATAAATGTTTCTTGAGAGAAGCCTTTACAAAATTGATGGTCAGGTTTTTCTTCTGTGGTGCTACTGAGTGGGCTTGACACCTAATTTCAATCTTTAGTTTTACAAGTCAACTCATCATCTCCCAATTAACTAGTGAGTAAATTTTCCATTTGCTCATGTATTCATTCATGTTGAATCTACAGAAATCTTCATGGTCAATATTAAGATGTTACATCATCTTAATATTAAAAGTAAATATATATATATGGCAAATTCAAGTGTGTAAAAAATGAAGATCAGCAGAAAATTGGAGATTACTAATAGAGAAGAGATGAAAAAAAAAGCAGAAACATCGAAGGAAACTAGAAGAACCAATCACTAAAAGCTTTCAAGCAGTAGTGAGTGTTCACCAGCATCCAATTCCCAGAGAAGATAAGTGGGATATGCTATGGAAAGAGTCTAGGTTCGTCACTTGGGAAGCCATAGGATTTTGGAGTTATAATTTAATAATGAATAGCATGTAGAAGTAAATAATCAGTAGACATTTCATTTTGAATGATCCAGTAAAAGGTAGAAGAGACTAGTTTTCATCCTGGTTGTTCTCTTGAAATAATTGTCTATTAAGTCTATGGGAAAGTGCTACTAATCTCACCATCAGAGAAATGCCAAAGCAAAGTGTCAAAGGTTTTTAGGTAATGAATTGGAGAAGGGTTTTCCAAGGCACGAGTTCATAAATTATTCCTTAAAATAAGAGTTTAGTAGTCAAGACAATTCATAAAACTGGCATTTAATGTTCTCTTTGAGGTTTACAATTAATATTTAGCATATCCAAGGCAATGAGAAATCCTTCAGCAGAGACACAAAGATTTAATTAGACGAGAGTTTTTCAAACTTATTAATCAAAGAAACGTAATACTATTTGTGGGGGGTAGGCAGGAACAAAATACTATTTTACATTCTGCAGTTCATGTTCTGCTGACCACGGTTGGGGAAAGGTCAATTTATTTAGCAGATCAGAGGTCAATATTGAAAAGAATAATAAATGTCATTACTTGTTAAGATATACTTGGTCCTGAATGTATTCTGGGAGTGGGGAGAACTCTTGCCATTGAGTTAGCTTGGCCTAGTAGTCATTATATAGATTATATAGACCCGAGTGAAAAACGATCCTGCAGAGTGTTCAGAGTCTTACATCGTGTGTGTGGCTACAGACCACCGGAGCTTCTCCCAGGGAACAACTGCTGGACTTGCTGCCTTGTGACCCATAGCCAAATTCTTATTCTTGGAACCACCAGCCTTGCTGTTAATTTATTAGGAAGTGTACATTATGGCTAAGGGGTGAAGGAGTACTAGTACTAGAACCGAACTCACAGCCAGGGAGTCTCCACTGGGTTTCCAAGGATGTACCTCCTTATGGGCATAAAGGGGCCTTCTCCTGTCTCCTGACTGGTGGTTTTGAACTGCTGCCTTTGAGAATAGCAGCCCCACTTGTAACTACTATGCCGCCAGTATGAGGGCATTCCCTAAATGTTGTATGCTCACTTCTTAAACATAACAAAGACCACACCTGTTTATCTCCTTTCATTGATTTTCATCGTTTTAGCCACAGTTTGATTTAACTTGGGTCAATCAGACTATTTATACATTAGCTTTTCTTTAAAATCATTTTATTGGGGGCTCATACAACCCTTATCACAATCCACACATCCATGTATTGTATCAAGCACTTTTGTACATTTTTAAGTCATCTTAAATCATTTTCTATTATTAAGCTTATAATAATAATTGTGCTGGGAGTCTCATTAAAAGTACCTCCATTTGCATTCACAATAACAGTTCAATTCAGATAAAGGAAAAATCAGCTTCACATTACCTTGCCTAGAATTTTGATCAGTTTTGCTGCTTTTAGTGGGAGAATATATTATTCTTCTGGGGATACCTGAGACTTTCTCTGAAATCTGTATGGGGTCCCTATTGAGTATATTAAAAAAAATGCCTTTAGAGTTACTTGTGACTGGCATTTATCAAGTTTTTGATTGACATTTTACTTTCATGGTATCTCGGTAAGAATATTTTTTGTCAAAATAAAAGGCAAAAATATTGACTTAAACTGCCAAAGAGATAAATGAACTTAAAGTTAGCATAACAGGAAGATGTTTCTGAGAAAATAACCTTTAAATGGGTAATTTTAGGGCTAATACATTTTCACCAATGGAAATTCACATAATAAATGAAAAGGTTTGTGATTTATTTTAGGTCATTTATGGCTATAAATGATTTTGCTAGATATTACAAATTTGGGAAGTTTTTAGAAACACTAGCATTAGTTTTCTTAGTTGTCTTAAAAGAAATACATAAACATGTAGAATATACACATTTTCCTTTCTTTTTTTGGCTACATACTTAGGCTACATAAGAAAGTTACTATAAGAAATCCTGTGGTACTATTGGGTAACTGTTTGCTAACAGTAGAGTTGGAGGTTCAAGCCCTCCAACGACCTCTATACTGGCAATTTGAGGCTCTGTGCTCTTACAGAGATTTACAGCCTTGGAGACCCTACATAGGCACTATGAATTGACACCAACAGGATGGCAGTGGAAATAAATATTAAAAGCAAATGGGATTTTAAAAATGGGTTCTATTATCTTAAAATGTTTCTCATGTATTCGTCCTATCACCAAATGTGTATTGAATGCTTACTGTGTAAAGAACAATGAGACATTGAGGGTGCTGCTGCAAAAGACAAACAAGATGTGTTCTGAAACTTCTGTGTCAGTGAGATAAGCAGACAAAAGAAAAACCAAAATCAGAAAAAGAAGCATAAACAAAGCAAAGCAAATATAATTTAACTAGCAACAAGTGCTATGCAAAATTGTAAGCCAGCTTAAAGACTAGGGATCGATAGCTCAGGAACGGGCTCTCTGAAGAGGTCATAGTAGTGCAGACACCTACAGTCTGAGATATGAGATATGGCAATTAGGGCAGAGCTGCTCACACTTTTCAGCACGCCAGCTACTTATAAAGTGATGAAGTCAAAATGATCTACCAATGACAAAAATACAAAACATATATTTATTTTATGTATTCATTACATTATCATAAATACATTAAGAAGTCTTTATATGTACAATGTATGTTTATGTACCTTGCATAACCACATAAGTCCGTATTGCACAATACAGCACTATTAGCTATGAACATTTTTTGTATTACCTGAGTTGACTCTGATGACTTGCACAGTATGGAATGAGTCAGTGATGCATATTTTGGACAGTAGCTGCTGACCGCCAGCCTCAAGTACACTTCCAAATGAACATCAGTTATGGTGGAAAGGTACCTGGACTTAATGATTTTTATGTGTGGAAAGGCGGACTCAGATCAGTAAACAGAGCCGAATCATGCAGTCAAGGAGGTAGCACATTTTCTCATGTTTGGCCACTTTCCCGCTGTGAGTAAGTTCCAGAAATGTTCATGAGCTCTGGACTTGAGCTAAATGTCAGCTTGTAGTGTCAACACTTTCCATTTCGTATGAAAATGACACTTTTTGTCTGCTTACTTTGTCCAGCTTCCCCACTCATTTTAATACCCTATCTAACATTTAAGAGAAGAAAACCAAGGTCTAAAAAATGGCGATAGCTGGTCAGTTTTGCTGCACTTAGCACAGTTGTTTGTAGATGCGTTTGACGCCTACGATTGCATCTGCTTGGCAGTGCTGTATATAAATTAAGTGACAGTCTATTTTTTAAATGCCATGCAATCGACGTATTGAGCACCCTTGTTCTAGAAAGAGAGCCTTCCTGGAGGAGAGAAGAAAAAGCAAGCATGACTTTCCTGTTTCTAGTTCTGAGTATGTGGGGATTCATCAAGAATGAATGAATGCTCCTATGATAGGAAGAGAATTTGTAGAGATCGATGGGCCAGGTTATGGAGCCACGGTCAGGAATCTGGATCTTGTTCTAAATTTGGTATGAGGTCATTGGTAACTTTCAACCAGCATGATCTGTTTTGCTTTATCATTACTATCTCTGAATCTGGAGTGGTAAGTGTAAAATAGTGTACCTTTACCGCATCTTTCAGTGGGGCAGTCATTAGGTTGCAGTGACGTTGGGGGAGAATGCTGATATGAGCCCGGCTGGAAGGTATGCTGAGACGTGATCAAATTTGAGATCCATTTTGAAAGCAGAAGAGGCCTTGCTGTTGGACTGGAAGGGCCCTGAGGGAAGAAGAGCTAGTGATGTGGGCCTTAACAACTTGGTCAAATAAGGAAGAGCCTCAGGTGCAGCCAGTTTCCTCCAAATGTTCAGAGACGGAGGGTTTCACTAACACAACTTGGGAGTTCCTAAAAATTCCTTAAGGTTGTTTGCGTGCGGTTGATTTACTTCTGCAACGAAGCCCTATTAGAATTTCAATCCTGAGTTATGATGAATGCCATTGGTTGGTTCCAACCCAGGGGCACTCTATAGAAGAAAGTAGAATTGCTTCTCAGGGTTTCCACTTGAACGCTTTCTAGGAGGAAGCAGTCTCACCTTTCTCCTGTGGCATACTTAGTAGATTTGAACTGCTGACCCAACCCACTGCATCACAAGTGATCCTTGCATTGGAGTCACAGGTAGCAAAAATATATTTATGTTAGAAGCTGCTATCGGTAAGAATTCTTTATTATGTTGTATACATAACTATGACAGGAATATTTGATAATAATTTAAAATCTGTTATAATACAGATTTATATATCTTAACATCAGAAAGTCTTACAAATATTTTGTTCATGCCCTTCTCAGACAGCTGTCCTAGGCTAAGTTAAATCACGTTTTCAGTAAATACAAAAGGATTTCAGTACTTCTTTTTTAAAACTCCATTTTCCCACAGAAGCACAATGGGAAAAAGTCTCCTCTCTCCCCCAACCAATCAGCGCCTATGGACCATTATTTGCCTTTAAAAATACAAGTAGCTATATTCATGCTGAAGAGGAATAACCTGCTAACCTCTTCTACCACTGAAAACATAACAAAAGCAAATTATAGAGTTAGCAACTGGAGTTAGGCACAGAGAAAGTGCTTTTGGCAGTAAAGGCATTTTATGAACAACGAGACACTTGCAAGGACCACAAAATTTTAGGTTTTAATGAAATATATTTTTATGGTAGACTGATACAGAATAAATTTCATTTCATCTCTACAAAATATGCTTTATAATTATGATTATATAAGTGAAGAAGGAGGTATAATTATATTTTTCTGAAACCACAACCAGACTCTCTTCAGTAATGGTGAGTGGCTTCATGACGATATTCAGAGGCTGTTAAATGGAGAATTTCTGCTGTCTGAACAAATTACAGCAATTCCTGTACATGGTATGCTTTGAATGCCCCTCCCATGGTTAAGCTAATAAATTGAAATATGTATTTTGAGTCAACAAATGGACTGAGACATCTTTTGTGAGGTTTTCCAGGTCAATGTCAACATTCATATTCTTTCTTCTGACTTTCAGGATCTAACAAATTGTGATAAAAGGAACACAACATAAAACTTGCTATTTTAGCAGCTCTCAAGTTTACAATCTAGTGACATTAACCAATCTCATGATACTGTGAAACTATCATCACTATTTGCTTTTAAAACTTTCTGTCATCTCAAAAAAGCACTACAGATCCAGTAAGCAATCAATCACTCTTTATTCCACCACTTCTCAGGCTCCTAATGATCATTGGTATATTTCCAGTCTCTATGCATTTGTCTCTTCCAAATATTTCACATTAGTGCTATCCTTTAAGATTGGTTCTTTTGTATCTAGATTCATTCATTTAGCACAATGTTTTCAAGGATCCTCCATGATGTTGCATATATTAGAATTTAATTTTTTAGAATAATATTCTCTTTATGCATAGATCACATTTTGTTTATCTCCTCACCTGTTGCTTAACATGGGCTACTTCTACCTTTTGGCTATTGTGAATAATCCTGCAATGAACATTAGTATAAAAATATCTGTTTGGCTCCTTGTTTTCAAATCTTTCAGATAAATTCTAAGAGTGGGATTACTCGATCATATGTATTTCAGAACTTTTTGATATATGATTACCTCTTGTTGGTCATGAAACAGTAAAGAATATATTACCTTTCATGAATTTATGGGTTTCAAAACAAGTGATCAGCTGCCATATGGTTATGTTCTATGGTTATGTTGAGTCTATTTGGGTCTCACTTGTCTTCAAGGTGTCTTTGTGGGTGAAAGTTCATTCTAAGGTATTCATTTCTTTGAGTTTCAAAAAATCATGAAGGAATCACTGATAAGATTTAGCAGAATGAGTACCTCAAGGATTGAGGAGATTGGGCTTGCTATTTTTCTCCATATTGATTACGGGCAGTAAACATTGATTAGCTCACCTTTCCCAGTTTTGATAAAAAAAAAAAAAGTAGGCATGGAAGGGGGAGAACATTATAAGAAAGAGAAAAGCTAGCTTATTTAATATGATGGAAGCCATATTAAAGCTGAAGCCTTGCTTCAGCTAGCTGGACTTATGCTGAATAATCAAGTCTAAGAGAACAGCAGTTGGCATTGATCTGGGCACTTCCTCTTCCTGTGTGGATATCTTCCAGCTTGGAAAAGTGGAGATAATCACAAATGACCAGAGCAATGGAACCATCCCACGCTATGTTGCTTTCACTGACTCTGAATGATGATGTGATAAAGAATCATTTGGTACAAATCCTTTAAAGTTTTGAATGCTAAACATACAAATCCCTTAAAGTTTTGAATGCTAAACATCTCATTGGATGAAAATGTGATCATGCTGGTGTTGAGTCAGTCCATTGATCTTTAATGGGGTGAATGATGCGGGAAGGACCCAGACCAAATAGAACATATTGGAGAAACAAAAAAGGTTTCCATCCAGAGACAGTGTCCTCAATGGTTCTGACAATGAAGAAGGAAATTACAAAAGCCAACCTGTTACAGTTATTGTCACTGAACCAGCCTACACAAACAATTCTAAAATCCAGGCTACCAAAGATGTTGGAACCATTGCCAGCTTCAGTTACTTAGAATTAACCAAGAGCCAATTTCTGCTGCCATTGTTTATGGCGTGGACAAAAAGAACAGTGCTGAAAGAAATGTGCTGATCTTGGACTTAAGAGGTTGTACTTCTGATGTGCCAATCCTCACTATGGAATCTTGGAAGTAAAATCCCCAGCTGGACACACTCATTTGGAGGGAAATTTGACCACTGAATGCTCAATCATTTTATTGCCCAGTTTAAGCTTGTGTTAGACAAGATTCTCTAGAGTAACAAAATCAGGACACATGAATTTTTAAATTATTATATTTATAAATTTATATATGCATACACAGAGGATATATAAATAGATAGATACAGCATGAAGGAATGCAACAGCTAATTTTCCACACTGTAGTACAGAAGGCTCAGTTCAACTCACTTTAGTGGAACAGTTAATATACTGATGTCCTTCAACTCATGAAGGCGTCTAGGTTCAAGGTCAAGAAAGCAGATAGCTGAGTCTTCCTTAAGCAAAGCAGGCAGTCTGGCCACAGGCAGCAAAAAGCTGGTTGGGTCACCAACAGTCAGCCAGATGACAGGATCCTAGAGTCCCAAGCTCAAGTGATTTATATACCATATTCCAAAGATTCAGAAACTTCAGGATTTCTTTAATGGAAAAGAATTAAATAAGCATCAACTGTGATGAAGCTGTTGCTTCAGGTAGCCATCTTATCTGCTTAAGGAAGCCATCCTATCTGGAGACAAATTTGCAAACATTCTTGATTTGCTGCTTTTGGATGTCACTCTTCTTTCCCTTGAAATTGAAACTTCTGGTGGAATCATGACTCTCCTTATCAAGCAAAATGCCACCATTCTTACCAAGCAGACACAGACATCCACAATCTACTCAGACAACCATCCTCAAGTAATCGTTCGGGTTTATGAAGGTGAACTTGCCAGATCAAGGATAACAACCTGCATGGCACGTTTGACCTCACTGGCATACCTCCTGTATTTCATGGTGTTCTTCAGATTGGAGTCACGATTGGGTGCCAAGGGCATTCTCCACATCTCTGCTGTGGACAAGTATACTGGAAAGGTGATCAAGATTATCATCACTAATGACAAGGGACTCTTGAGTAAAGAAGGACGTATGACCCACGAAATTGAGAATAGGTGCACAGGAGAGGAACTCAGCCTTGTACTTTATGAAATCTGTATTGTAAATGGAAAATGCAAGACAATAAAGCCCTGCATATAAACCTGGCAGTAAAATACAATAAAAAAGAATGAAAACGTGCTTGCATCGGCAGCACAAATACTAAAAAAAGAATGAAAACTTAGTTTTTCACTGAAAAGTCTTCCTAGTTACATAGTACATTGTCTAAAACTAGGATTTCATTGTCACAAACTGATTTCTATTTTCCTAAATGCCCATTGGCTTGGGCAATATGGAAGCAAATTTGTTTTCTAGATGTGTGAATTCACAACTCTAATTAGATTTCAGGGGCGCTCATAGCTCTGTTACAGTACTGCATGACTTAAGAATAGCCATTCCTAATTGAATTGACTCTTAAGAACATGTTCCCATTCATCACACTATAGATGTGATTTGTTACTTTATATCAAATTCATGTTCATTGCCTTGCTTTCATATTTGTTGTAACAGTACAATAACAAATTGTGGGTTGTAAGTATGCATAAATTACAGAAGAAAAATACAATTCAATTTGTTCTTAAGCAGCGACTTAAAAAAGTTTGTGTAAAAATGGAGTTAAAAGTTACTGAAAAATTTCCACAAAATTTTTGAAGCTCCCTTGAATAAGAATGTTTAACCAGCTCAAAAATTGTGTCTCTTTTCATTCATACATTTTATACAATAAATGGAAATAAAAATATCTTCTTAGTCATTTCCATGTTTGATCATGTTTCATGTCCTAGTATGTTTAATTCAATAACCTGATCGATAGTTTCATAAGAGTACTGTCAAATCCTGATGGAAAACATTTGTTCCCACCTAAGTCTTTCAAAGTCAACATAGCATTCTTCAGCTTCAAAGAGCCAGGAAATTCAAGCACAGCTGACCTTCTCAATGAAAAATGTGGATAGAACTTTGTTTGGTGTCCGTGTATCGTCTGTTGTGTGTCAGGCCCAGGGTGATTTTCTCCTCTCAAATTATGAAGCAAAAATGACCTATCTTTGTGTGGTTTGAAAACCTCACCCATCGTAAAGGGTTTTACTTAAAAGAGGAACATTTTGGCTCCTATTTAAGGACTTGAGGTTGAAATCCCGGCAACCTTGTAATTTCTGTCATCCAAGGGAACTTGCCAAACTTTTGAAGGTGCCAAAGGCCAGGCCAGCCAAAAGATCCTCTGCAGAAGTAAATCTTCAAGATAAAGCCTGCAGTTCATAGAGGAAAGCCTGACATTGGGTTGTATAATAACTTGGCTCTGCTCTCTGGCTTTAGAGAAAGGAACCCTGTAAGGAGAGAGTCCTGAGGATGTACATAGGAAATCGCTCCATGGGGGTCTATAAACATAATTTAGAGTGAGCCAATTCCTGATTATAGTTCTAAGGAATATCCGACTGCCATAAAAGGTTTAACTAAACTAAAGCAATTGGGAGATGTGATGGAATTAGACCAGGAAGCTGTGAGCTATCCTATCTTTGAGAGTTGCCAAGGCAACTCAGAAGGATGGAATTGGGTACCTATGGGGTAGGTTTTTTAAAAATGAGACCTGGAGGAGGTAGAGAAGGGGGAGGACCAGAAAAGAACAAATAGCTGGCATTACATAGTAGCTAAAGGCAAAAGGACTGGTGTGCTCAGTTCGTGAATAAATCAAAGTCCTGTGGCTCCCACTGAGCCTCTGCAATTTATATAAAAGAAAAAATCAGGAAGGCACTGGCTGGTCCTGGTTTATGCGGATAAAGTAGTACGCAAAATCAGGGCTGTATATCAAGTGTGATAAAATAGTTGGTCTTTATTTTACTATTGTGATTGTTTTGTAACAGGGCTTCAGACTCGTCCAGATTAGTTCAGTCATAAGGAGCAACATGAAATCCGGATGCATCAGAATTTGCTAAATTCAGGGCCCTGGAACAATAGCTGGAATGGGAAGAATGATGGGTTGAAGACCTGCAGTGTGATACTTAGAAGAGGAACAGTAGCCCCTTTGAGGAGTCCGATGC
The DNA here is from genome assembly GCA_004026705.1 of Nesogale talazaci. Taxonomy (NCBI): domain Eukaryota; kingdom Metazoa; phylum Chordata; class Mammalia; order Afrosoricida; family Tenrecidae; genus Nesogale; species Nesogale talazaci. The sequence continues at coordinate 8,781 of PVJH01017547.1, read as the reverse complement.
GGGTTACTGATTTATTGCGGGACTTGTGGAGAGCAGCACACATTCATAGCAGGGCTGTATGTGGCCAATTGTGAGAAAAGCACCATCACTTCCAACTCTGCCAGGCAAGCTATTTGGTTGCTAGACAGTGCACACTTTGCCCTTATTTTCTACACTGGAGATTAAATGTCTAGAATGGTTCCAACTCACAATTGTACCCATTATGGTGATTGTTCCAGATAACCACATTTTACAAATTCGAGTCAGTCCTGGTTTCACTTTTTCAGTCCTAGCTGAACTTGGAAGAATTCATTAGAAGTTCGGGTCTGTACATGTCTCCTTAGATTTTCAATGCTGGAAACAAGATCAATGGTGGAAACTTTTTATTGTGATTTGGATGACAATTAGCCACTTGGCTTTCTATTCATACATGTTTCATTTTGTGGTAACTCCCACTTTGCAATAGCACTCTTCCCACTCTCCCCTGGTGTTTACCATTTCCACTCATTCTTCTCTCCTATCCCTTCCTGCTTTCTAAAACCATGTTTTAGGCAAAAACTGCCCTTTTGATCTCTTATGGCTTATTGTTCTAATGGTGTGTGCCTCCTGGGTGTTTTTTGCTCCCTGTATAGACCTGTCTGTCATTTGCCTTAAAGTTGAGGCATGGGGATGAGGTCAGTTCCAGAGCTGCAAAGGGACAAAGGGCCACAGTGTTAGGGCTTCCACCAACCTCTATCTGACCAGTAAGACTGCCTTTCTTTTTTATGGTTTTTGAGTTTGTCTCACTCATTCAAAAGAGATTTCTTTCACAGCAGTTGGTAGTGGTAGCCAGGTGCCATCTTGCTCAGGCCTCAGGGTCCTGGGAACTGATGCTCATCTGGTCCATTAATCCACTGAACTGATTGTTTCCATACACCTTCACTTTTAATCTGTTGTCTTTCCTCCAGACAGGGAGAAAACAAAAATTGCACTTTATATGGAACCCACACAAGCTTTTCTATTATTATGTATTACTTTTATTGCGGGGTCTTACATCTCTTATAACAATCCATACATTCATCCATTTTGTCAAGCACATTTGTACGCATGTTGCCATCATCATTTTCAAAGTTATAGATGATTATTTTCATATCTTGCATCATTCTCTGTTGCCCTTCACCCATTTTTTTTTGTTATTTGTTGCCCTGGGAGGGGGTTATAGGTTGATCCTTGTGATCCCCCTTTCTCCACCCATTCTCCTTATCCTCCTCGTATCTCTATTCTCATTTTTGGCCCTGAAGGGTTTATTTATCTTGGATTTTCTGTGTTGCAGGCTCTTTATCTGTATATAGTAGTGTGCATGTTCTGGTCTAATCCAATTTGTAAGGTAGAATTGAGGTCATGATAATGGGATGAAGGAAGCACCAAGAAACTGGAGCAAAGTTGTGCGTTTCATCGGTGCTGTATGGCACTGTGACTGGCTCATCTCCCCCTTGTGATCCTTCTGTGAAGGGGTATCCAATTGGCTTTGGGTCTCCACTCCACTACCCCCCTCCCCCATTCATATTGGATATGATTTTCTTCTGGGTCTTAGATGCCTGCTACCTGATCCCATTGATACCTCATGATCACATAGGCTAGTATGCTTCTTCAATGTGGACATTGTTGCTTCTGAGCTAGATGACCTCTTGTTTACCTTCAAGCCTTTAAGATCCTAGACACTATATCCTGGATAGCTAGGCACCATCAGCTTTCTTCACCACATTTGCAGATGCATCCATTTTATCTTCAGCAGTCAGGTCAAGAAAGTGAGCATTACAGAATTCCGGGTAATTAGAGCAAAGTATTCTTGTGTTGAGGGAGTACTTGAGTTGAGGTCCAATGCCCATCTGCAGCTTTAATTCTTAACATATAGATATAAGTACATAGAACTATCCCCCTCTTGTTATATATAAATATATTCACATATATGCATGCCTGTATTTAGAACTCTATCAATGTCCTTTGCCTCCTGCATCTTTCCTTTATTTCCTTTTATTGTCCTCTTGTCCCACCATCATGTTCAGCCTTCATCCAGGTTTAGTAATTCCTTACTGTGACATCACCTTTGATTAAGGCCCCCAAGGTATCCTACGCCCTTCTCTCCTTGATTTTAGTTCACTTGTACCCTTGTCCCTGTGGGTTAGTTTCCCACTGCCTTCCTTTCTCCCACCTCCCCTTCTCCTATATCCCCTCAGAACCATTGGTCCCATTCTTTTCACTTCCAAATTATTTATCTCACATATCTTATCTTGATAGATATGCAGAGACATTAATAAGAACAAAAGCCAGGCATAGCAAAAAACAAAAACAAAAGCACACACACACACACACCCAAAAAACAGAGGAAGTCAAAATCAACAAGACAATAATAGCAACAACAAAACCCCCCAAATAACAGCAACAAAAAGAAAGCCACTGACAAAAATGGAGACCTATAAATAGTTCAAAGGCTGCTCATTGGCTGTTATGAGTGTTTTCCAGTAGAGGTCATGGGGTGTCACACTCTGTCGCCCCAGTCTATTTTTGGTATTCCTGAGGGATTTCATCACTCTGCTCCCCTTCTTGCTCTGTTGCATGTCCTTAGGGTTTCACCCCAGTGTGATGGGACAAGGTTGGGCACAGTTCCCCCACTGTGTCTCCAATGTTGTCCCCCATCACGCTGTGGTTCAGTGAGGAACGTTCTGTCGCATGGTATGGCCAGCCATATGGTCCTCTCTGTGCATTGTCTGCTCTGAGCAGGAATATCGTCCTTGGGGTTTGGTAGACCAGGATGCTGCACACACTTGTAAGACCCCAGTCACTATTCACCGAAGTAGACACAGGACACTGTCTTTGTGGATAATGTTAACTCAGTTCATCTTGTTATCCACCAAGAGCATGATCCTGAGGCCTTAGGTGCAATCACTCATTCTCTCAAATGTTTGGTCATGTCTAAGACGTTTGGGTAATTTTCACCCTTGTATGTTCTACTACATTGGTGGATTTGATTGCAGCAAAGAAAAATACTCAAGAACAAATATCCTCTTTCAAACTTAAAAAATATCTCTAAAATATTTAACAATACAGAACACTAGCCTTGTGGACTATGATGTACCAACTAGCCTTAGTGTCCCTGTATGGTCCTGAGTCATCAGGCCTCATTCCCTCAAAATATTTGGTTATGGCTAAGACATATTCATACATTGCCTATAACCTCAATTAAATTCATGAGTATTCAAGTATTTACAGAACTTGTAAGTGCATATGCAGAAATAGCTTCTGTCAAAGTAATGTATATTAGTGGGTATAGTTCCATTTGCCTGGCCATACATGTTCAGCTTGAGTATCAATCTCCCTATATATTCTTCTTCTTCTTCTTCATCATCATCATCTTCTTCTTCTTCTTCTTGATGGACTGGGTATTAGGAGTAATTACATTTGTCATCATTAACTCTTGCACTTCTATTGTCTTTCTTTGCCTTTATCATTTTGTTCTGCTGAACCCTTTATGATATTGCCTTCCTCTAAAAAACCCCTGTCATTGACTTGATGCTGATTCACAGGACCCCTATAGGTCAGGGTAGAACTGCCCCTGTGGGTTTTTGAGATTCTTACTATTTGCAGCAGCAGCAGAAAGCGGTTTTCAGCCCAATGCTTAATAAGTGCATCATGGGGGAGTCTTGCTTTTCTCTAGGTTTAAGTTAATGCAGGCTTACCCTTTTGTTACCAACTTATCCTCTCTCCTAATCCCAACACTGGTAACCTTCAAGGTGTGCTTCTTTCTGTGTGCAAATTTGATAGAGTTTTTGCAGTCATTGTTTTATGCAATATTTGTCCTTTTGTGATCGACTAATTCCACTTAGTGTAATGTATTACAGGTTCGTTCATGTTATCAGTTGTTCTACAGATTTGTCATTTTCTTTCAATTTTTTTGCAGTCCATGTTCATTAGAACTTGAATGAAAACCGAACAAAAAAATGAAAAGAATTGCTAGAAACTTATCTATATTTAAATCAAGCAAAGTAACAGCAAATGATTTCATGATCTATTGTGCTTTATCTAGCAGCAAAGAGTTACAAACAAAATGCTTAATTGCAACAGAGCAAATCTCAAACTTTCAGCTACCTCCTGTCCTTAAATATAGACTGTGAAATACAAATACACTTTAGCAAAAACCCAGACCTTATTTGCTCCCTGTGGCCCACAAAACTTTGGTGTCTTAGGTGTGGGCATGTTTAGTATTATTTGTGTTGTTTGAGTCTTAGCACATCTTTTAAAAGTTTATTTCTTTTTAACTTTGACTAAGACTAATTCCTTGTGCTTATTTTTAAATTCTGATATAAGTTCATAAGGTTTATTTTCAAAATCAGCTCTTATAGATCTGTATGGGATTTTAATTAACTACTTTTTGAGGATGCTTATTCCTAGTGTTTCAAAAATAATTTAAAGGTTTTAAGCAGCTAGTCTTAATAAACATACAGCCTAACAGGAAAATTCGTGCAGAGCTTATAGTTTTGTTGTGGCAGTCATGTGCTTATGTTAATTCTATGATTGAGATGTAGGGGTGGAGTCTAGCCTGTTAATCTGGAAATAGGCATTGAGTAGCCGATGAGGACTCTCTGTGAGCATGGCTTTCTCCTGAGACTTCTGGGAAATCTCGCGATATTTCCCTCGTGAAGATGAGAAGCTATCTTCCCCAATTGTTGGGAGTTAGTCTCGGAGATGATCAATCACAGACAACACAGGATGGCGGCGTCTTGGAGGCTGTAGTAGCTGCTGGAGAGACCACACGGCTTTGCCCTGATGGAGCCAGACCTCTGAGGCTGGGGCAGCCACATGGAGGCCTCTGCCAGTGATGAGTTGCTTCTGCCATCATGGGATGCTGTTGATGGACCCTGAACCCTGGAAGCGAGGAGCCATGGGGAGACCCCTGTCGACGCCGGGACTCTGCACCCTCTGACCTGTGACTTCGTGAGTCGGAAGGAGAGTTTATAGACTGATTTCGGGCATATTGATTAATATAAGACTTATGACTGTGAACTAGACTGGGCTGGGATGTTTTCTCAATGTTCTGTTCCTCTTGAATATAAACCCATTCCTTATATCCATATGCGTGTCTTTGAAATTTGTTCCTCTAGTCTACCCAGACTAACACATTTGTCTTTCTTTATCATCTCCATTATTTGAGTTTCCTTATGCCAACTTACTTTCAACTTTAGAATGCGAGATTGATGCTTATGTCCCATCATGGTTGGACAGAAAGATGAAGCTGTCATTTCCTGTAAATATTTAAAGCTTTGGAAATCCAATGGAACAGATCTGCTCAGTTTTATAGGGTAGGTTGAGACAGAACCGACTCGATGGCAGTGGGTTTGGGAATCCAGTTCGATTTGCTCATACATAATGCATGTTGCTTTTTGTTTGTTTTGTTTTTGAGAAGCTATGTCACCAGTAGGTGTTAATGAACTGTGACCTGGGTGAGCAACCCAGAAGAGTTCTACATATGCTAAATAACCAATCATCTGCAGAAAGTGTGTGTATAAGTATATTATAAATTCTAATGCTAGAGAATGCAAATTCACAGGTTACCAGGTGTCCCGGCCGCCACAAGGCAGGATCTACAGTGTCTGCTGTGATCACTCTGTGATCACTGCTGTGATTTAGAGTGTAGCCATGATCACCTTGACATTGACCTTCTGGTCGAAGCCATCCATTTCATTTAGCAGCTCCAGCACCATTCTCTGCACCTCCCTGTCAGCCCCGTGCTGGGCATCGGATCTCTTGGTGGCGATGGCTTCTATCCCGACTATGAAGATGATGGTGGGCGCGTTCTCCTCAGACAATGCGGGGACCCTCACTCAGGTAGTTCTGTACGAACTCGGAGCCCCCGGCCCGGATAAAGGCAGCTGTCGTGCGATGCGCCATGGCCTTTGCCAGCATGGCTTTCCCGCTGCCCGGTGGGCCGTACATGAAGATTCCTTGGGGAGAGTCGAGGCCGATCTGCTTGTCCAGCTTCAAGTGGGTGAACAGGAGCTCCATGGCTTCCCGCACCTCCTGTTTCTGGATGTCCATGCCCCCGATGTCGGCGTACATCGCATCTGGCTTCTGGTCTGAGGTGAGCACCATGATGCTGTTGTTGGCCTTGGGCGGCAGCACGTCCCCCAGGGCATAACTGTGCTTGTGCAGGGCCACCGAGGTGTTGGACTTGAGCAGCAATCAGTCAATGCTGCTCAGGGATGCGCACGTGGTAGTTGGAACCTGTGATGGAGGCCACAACGGCTGTGTTCTGATCCACGGCCTCCAGAAACTGTCCGACAACCAGCAGGATTCCTTGGATTCATTTCCCCTCCTCCTGGGAGTGGAGGAATTCCTTCTTCAGGTTCTTCTGCTCATCCTTGATGCCCTCCTCTTGCACCTCTAAGAACTCCAGCTATTGCTGCAGCTTCTTGTATCGGCTGTACAAATCCTCCAGGTCTTCAGGCTGGGGGTCCAGGAAGGACAGGCCAGTCTGCAGCCGGGATACAGGTAGTGCTGGAATCTCATTCTGAGCCTTCTCTGCCAAAATGCCCATCTCCTCCATAGTGACCAAGCCAACTGCATTGTTAGATCATAGAATTTTACTGTATTTTTCTTCTGAAATCATTTGTCTTCAAATTCTATAACTCATATTGATTAGAAACATTTCGATAATTATTTCACAATTGATCTCAAGAAGGAAGTAAAGTGGTTTTGCAAACAATTCTTATTGTGAAAAAATATCAGATCAAAATAATTTCTTAAAGTTCAGTGTCCCTTTAGATTGAGATTATCTCTGCTCATTTCTTTCCGGTGGTGGTGGGGGAGAATGTGTTCTTGTTGCATGCAATGGAGTGTGTTCCAACTCCTCGGGACATCATGTATAGCAGAATGAAACACCACTCAGCCCTATGTCATCCTTACAATGTTTGAGGCCATGGTTAAAGCGCTATGTCAACCCATATTCTTGACGCTCTTCCACCCCCCCCCCCTTTTTTTTGCTCTACCCATGCCAAATGTTATATTCTTCTTCAAGGCTTGATACCTCTGGATAATACGGCCAAATTTGAGATGATATTTCACCATTCTCACTTCTAAGTAGTATTCTGGCTGTAAATACAGGACAGATTTATTTGTTCTTCTGGCAGTCCCTGGTGTCGTCAACATTCTTTACCAACACAACAATTCAAAGTCATCAAGTCCCCTTCAATCTTCTGTATGACTATCCAGATTTTAAATTCATGTAAGGTGATGATTGAAAATATCATGACTTCAGCCAAAAGAACTTTTGACCTCAAAGTGATATCTTGCTTTTTTAAAAAACAAATACTTTAAGGAGATATGTATTTTTAAAAATTGTTTTCTTAACTCCTGCTTCCTTGGGCATTGGTTGAAGATTCAAGTAAAATGAAATCCTTATAACTTCAATCTTTTCTTCCTTTATTATGATGTTGTTTATTGGTCCAGTTGGGAAGATTTTGGTTTTCTTTATGCAGAAGTGTGACCATACTGAAGGCTTTGACCTTTATCAGTTAGGTGCTTCAAATCTATTATTCATTCAGCAAGCTAGGTTGTGCCAACTGCATATTTCAGGTTGTGAATGAATCTTCCTTTAATCTGGATGCCTTGTTCTTCTCCATACAGTCTAGTCTTGCTGATTATTTTCTTAGCATATAGACTGAATAAGAATTGAGAAATGTATGCATACACTACTTAGTTTAAGCCATGCAATATCCTCTTCTGTTTGAACAACTACCTCTTGGCTTATGTACAGGCTCTATATAAGCACACTAAGTGATCTGGAATTCTTATTATTGTTCATGTGCCAGAATCTGAAAAACTGATTTTATATGCTATGAATGGCTATAGTTGTTTCATTTTGGTGGTGAATGAGAGCTTTAACAATATAGAAAAATATCAAGTCATTAAATTTTTAAGTCATTATTGGAGTTAGGAACAAACAGCTTCTTGTGTTTCAGTGAGTTTTTTAGAGCTTTGATACATTGGGATCTGAGATATTTTAGGGTTCTTTATGACAATTAAGCTAAGTGGAACATGAACCTTCTTCACATATATTCACAGATACTGTATATTGAGCTAAATTATCAGCTTTGTTATGAATATTTGAGACAATCTTTTCTGCTGGTTTGAAATACTCAGATGATTTAAGCCCAACAAAGTAATAAATAAATCAACAGAGAAAGTTCCAGTAAACTTTTATGAGGTGATCAAGGAATGGTGTGTGTGTGTGTATGTGTGTCTAAAGCAGGATAAGGAGGCAGTGGGGAGGGTAGTGGGTGGGGGTGGCCTGAATCAAATTATTATTTACTTAAAATGGTCATTAAAATATCCAGAGATGTTATGATCTCCATAATCAAAAAATACCTATCAAAATCTTTCTCTTTAGAGTGAACTATAATATGGACATCTGTCACTGTGTGAAATATTCATGGAGAAGCCAGGCTAATACTCATAGTAACATAGTATCCTATTATTCATAAGGATAACTGGAAGAACTTTAACAGTTATAGAAATAAAATTTCAAGGCTCCTTCAATCACTGATATGATAGGAATCTATTTCTTTTGCAATCACTGAAATCATGCTGGTTTCAATCTCTATCAAAAATAAGATTTGAAGCCTCCTTCAATCACTGATATGAAGCTATTTCTTGTTAAAGAACAGAGTGACCATGCAAACTGAATAGGACTTTGTGTTAGCTTATCATTTGAGAGGGACAGAGATCAAAATTAATACACAGCTTCTCTTTTCACACCTGAATGAGATC
>PVJH01017546.1:0-47538 GCA_004026705.1 Nesogale talazaci | reverse complement strand
TCAGGCATGCCTCACTACCCAAGCTACAGCTGCAGTGTTGACCTCCAAAGCAAACTTCCATGGGGGGAGAGGTGGATGCTTCAAATCTCTTTCTTATACACACATAAGTGACCATGTATTGGTTTCTCTAGTCTACACAAACTAACACACAACCACTGTGCAAACTAATCATTTTTAGGATCTTCATCTTTTTCTCTGTTTATCAAATAAGTATCTTTTTCCTGGGACTGGTCTCTCCAAATGGCATGTCCAAAATATGTGAGATGAAGTCTTGATATCCTTGATTCTAAGGGGGCATTCTGGCTGAGCTTCCTTCAAGACAGAACTGTTTGTTCTTTTGGCAGTCCTTGTGAATATTCTTTGCCAACACCATAATTCAAATGCCTTAATTCTTCTCTAGTATTCATTAGTCTTTGTTTCGATTTCATAAACATATAAAGCTATTGGAAGAACCAGGGCTTGGTCAGACCCATCTTCATCTTCAAAGTGACACTTTTGCTCCTTAACACTTTAAAGAGATCTTTTGCAGCAGAGTTGCTCAATGCAATACATTCTTTGATTTCTAGACTACTGCTTCAATGAGCTTTGACAGTAAAAGATAATGAAACCCCTTGACAATTTCAATCTTTTCTCCATTTATCATGATATTATCTGTTAATACGGTTGTGAGGATTTTAGTTTCCTTTACATTGAGTTGCAATCCATGCTGAAGGCAGCACTGTTCGGTTTCCATCAAGATGGTTGTAGCTGAAGCATGGCTAGAACTTGGATACAAATTGAAACTTCAAAGATATACATTTGAGGTCAACATGATCATTTGCACACAGGTGCATTTTGACAGACAATTAAGGAGATATCCTTAATAAATAATGTGATACTGGAGTTTGTTTAATCTCTGATCTTTGCTTTGTAATATATATATATATATATATATATATATATATATATAATGGAAACTACCCAGTCTTGCTCCTGGAGAGCTGCTCCTGGATTTGAACCGCCAAGCCTGTGGGCTGCAGTCCCACACTCAACCACTGTGCCACTGGGGCTCAACCCCTGTAGATTATATTTTTAGAGCACCTGGTTTTTAGATAATGTTGTTCCAAGAATGTTACTTATCAAAATTAAAAAAAAATTCCTAGTAAAAACAATCAGTCACCTATTCCCAAATTTGAGTATGAATTAAAAGAAAGGACACAGCTTAGTTCTTTGCTCCATGTCTGAGTAAGTGGTAGCCCTCTGCTTTCTTACAGATTCCTTTCATGTGCTTCTCGTTCCTCTGTGTCTCTGTTCATTTATAACAACAGTTGGTGCCCAAATCTCAGACCTGAAAGGATGATAGAAAGACTCATAGGACCAAGGTGGTAAGTTATATGAACACTACAGTTGACCTAGGCAAAAGGCAGAGTAATGGGAAATTCTGTATCAACAGAAAAACTATATATCGACATTTTGAAAGCTATTTGAAAGACAACGGGGGTAAAAAGTTTCATTTTGAACTTTTAAGAAGCTTTTTGTCTGTGTACATAAACATTGCTATTGGTTTTCAGCCTGAAAACAAGAATTTATTAAATGCTAAAGTATGGAAACTGGTGACTTGTGCTTTGAGGGCACATCAAGGAGGTGAACCCATTGATCATGATGCTTGGGCATTAATGTCTTTAGTTAATATTGCTCTAAAACCATTTCAGCTAGATACTGAAAGTGAAAGAGAAAAACCTGCGTGAGAAAAGGTTATAGTTGCTGCTGGCATGGATCCATCTAGCAATTCTTTATATGACAAAGTTTATGATACTACTGATGTTGAATCTTCTTCTTCTTCTTCATTATCAGATTCTTCTTCTGAAGAGGAGAATAGGTTTTCCATACCTGTGAAATCAAAAAATCTTGTTTGCTTAGTAAATAAAACGTCTGAGCATCTTCAGTTAGATTCTGGAAAGGCAGCGGTAGAACCCACAGTCCCTTATTTTGAGGAAAAACCTCCAGTATATCCTAAAGTGAATAAGGTTATGACTCAAATTCCAGCTGAGAGATTGAAATTATTATGTGAATTAAATGAGACTTCTATACCTGCTCCTATTCCATGACACTCTTTTCCCTGTTACTAGAACTGAGCTAGCTGCTGGTTTTGAACACCTTGATGGGTGGGTACAGTGTGGTCGTGAAGGGCAGGAGTTTAAGATTCTGACAGTTTTAAAAGAAACTGTACACTCTTTTGGCGTACAGTCACCTGATGTTCAAGGGTTTTTTTTATACTCTTATGTAATCAACACTATTATGACTCCCTTAAATTGGGGGAAATTTAGTTCAAACATAATTAACTTCTGGCCAGTATGTTTGATTTAAAGTGTGGTGGCATGAAGAAGCTAAGAAACAGGCTCAGAGTATAGCCTTAGGCAGCCGCCAAGGGCAACTTTTGAACCATTGACTGGCACTGGTCCTTTTGCTGCTATTGCTCAGCAAGCCATCTTTGGAGATAGTATTATTGAACAAATTCATAATCTATGCTTACGTGCATGATGAAAATTAGATGAAAAGGGAGGAGCAGAAAAAATGTTTATTAAAATTTTACAAGAACCTAATGAATCTTTCCCTCATTGTTTATCCTGTCTTTCTATTGCTGTAAAATATGCTGTGGCTTCCCCAGAGTTGGGCTTTGGGCTTCCCCAAAGGTACTTATGCATACCCTAGGCTTGGAAAATGTTACGCTGATTGTAGAAAAGTCAAGTAACCTTTTAAGGTTAGTGGAGGAAGCTTAGAGGATTATATTAGGGCTTGTGGGGATATTGGTACAGCAGGACATAGTGCCAACATGTTGACTTCTGCTTTGCGCACTGGAAATTGTGATGGTGTTGGGGGGGGGGAGTTAAATATTTCAAATGTGGAAAGATGGGGAATCTCAGGAAAAATTGTAAGAAGCCAAGGAAAGATGGAAATTTTCCTTCCAGAGCTATTTCACTGGGCATATACCGGCAATGTCAAAAAGGAATTCATTGGACTATTTAGTGTAGGTTGGTCAAAGATAGAAATGGCAATCTCTTGCCACCCCTATTTTCTTAATTCAGGAAACTTCACCAGGGACTGCCCTCAAGGCTCTGTCAACAACAATTCGAGGAGATTACACTTTCTGGTGTGCTCACGAACAGAGAAATCTCAGCTCAGGGACAGAGAAATCTCAGATGGACAATTAAAAATCTTGGATCTATTACATGTTACTTCTGGAAGTGTTGCTTTAGACCTTGTCATTCCTCATGATGCATTATTAGAACCTTCTCAAGAAGTTGTTAAAATTCCTCTCAATCTTTTTGAACATGTCCCTGCTAATCCTGTGAGTCTCATTTTAGGTTAGAGCAGTCTAAGTTCTCAGGGAGTGTTAGTCTACACCGGAGTGATTGATTCAGATTATATTGGAGAGATTTCTGTAATGATATCCACTTCTAAATGTATTCAGTTTTCAAAAGATCAAAGAATTGCTCAATTATTACTATTACCTTATCATAAAGGAAAGGCTGCTCTTATACAGAGGAAGGGAGGATTTAGCAGCGCTGGAGCACATGTATTTTGGCAAACAGTTATTGGAGACACTAGGCCTCATATGGTGATGTGTTTTGAAGATGGAATTCAAATCGCTGGTCTCGTTGACACAGGTGCTGATGTGTCTGTCTCTTACTACATTTACTGGGATTGGAACTACGACTTATATTCAGCAAAATTCTTCTGATCATAAATGCTAAGGTCCAGAAGGCTAGATAGCAAAATTACAACCTTATAAAGCTGACATTCCCTTAACTTTGTGGGGCAAAGATTTATTACAACAATGGGAAGCTTCTATTTCCATTCCCATAATTTCTTCTGTGGCTAAACAAATGATGATAAATATGGGGTCTGATTTTAGACTTATAAGGGAACACCAGGAGTTTGTGATGCATCAGAAGGGGTTTAGGGTTTCCTGATATAGAGGCAAATTCAGACTAGTGGCCACTGCTGTATGCTTTGCTTTACCCCTAACATGGAAGACTAAAAAATCTTTGCCAAAAGAAAAATTGGAAGTGCTACAATTTTTAGTTCAGGAACAAATCGATTTAGGGCATATTGAGCCTAGTACTCCCCTGGAATTTTCCTGTTTTTGTAATAAAAAAGAAATCAGGAGAGTAAAAAATGTTGATGGGCATACGGAAAATAAATGAGGTTATAATTCCTATGGATCCTTTACAATCTGGTATTCCATCTCCTACCATAATCCCAAAAGATTGGAATTTGATTATAAAAGATTTAAAAAATTGTCTTTTTCCCTCATCCCTTTACAAACTCAGGATTGTGTCAAATTTGCATTTACCACTCCTGCTTTTAATAGCAGTTAACAGTATTACATTATCAATAGAAAACTTTATCTTAAGGAACGAGCCCCACCTCGTGTCAAGCTTTTGTTCATTAACCTTTACAAATGGTTCAGAACAAATTCAGAACAAAGTAGTTTATGTTATCATTTTATGAATGATATTTTATTTGCTCATCCAGATTCTCAAGCTTCAACAGAAATTTTTCAGTTTGCACAAATAATTTTAAGAGATTATGTATGGTTTACAAATAGTTCAGAAGAAAATCCAAAAAGAATAGCCATTCAGTTATTTGGGACAAAAATTTGTAAACCAGAAATTTATACCTCAGAAAGTACAAATTCGTTGGGACTCTTTAAAAGCACTTAATGATTTCCAAACATCATTAGGAGACATAAATTGGCTACATCCATTTTTGGGTATTCCTATTGGATAACTCTCTAAGTTATTTCAAATGTTAGAAGGAGATTCAGATATTAATAATCCTAGAACTCTAACCTCTGAGCCTGAGAAAGAATTACAATGGATTGAGAAACATATTCAGGATAATCAATTACAGCACATAGATTCTTTAGATAATCCGCAGTTAATTGTTATACATAATATTCATTCTCCTACAGAATTCCCTATGCAAAATGATAATTTGTTAAAATGGTTATTTTTATCCAATAGAGGTACACATAAATTGGAAATATATTTGTAAAAATATGCTAAATTATTATTAAAGGATGTATTCAGTTATGCCATTTATGTGGACAAGATCCTGTAATCATAATAGTACCCTTCACCAATAAAGAAATTCATGATCTTTGGATTTTATCAGAAGATCGGCAACACGCATTTAGCAAGTATTTGGGTGTCATTTCTAATTTACATCCCTTTCAATTCTTGAAAAGAACTGAATGGATATCGCCAAAAGTGGTTGTTCCTGCCCCTCTTCCTCAAGCACTTACATTTTTTACAGATGTTAAGATGGATGATATTGCTGGATATGTAAATATTGATAATAATGTTTCTAAAGTTATAGCAGCTCCTTATTCTTCTATTTAAAAGGCTGACTTTTTGCTATTTTAATTTTCTAATATGTCTACATTCACTTAATATAATTACTGGTTCACAATATGCTATGTATACTATTTTTACATATCGAAACTATTACTATTATTGTTGATAAAATGGAATTGAATGATTTATTTTATATATGACAGCAAGCAGTTCATCAAAGAATTAATCCATTTTTATTACTCACCTTAGATCTCATACATCATTACCTGGTCCTTTGGCTCTGGGGAATGATATGATTGTTCACCTTGTAAGATTCTAACAAATTGCTCAAAATGGAAGATCTTTAAAAAAATAGGCATGCACTTACTTGGCAACAAGCAAAGGCTATTTTATGGTCTTGCTCAGCTTGCCAATCAGTATCTGTCCCTCATCTCCCAATACAAACTCATTCTCAAGGAATAAGCTGGAACAAAATTTGGCAAATGGACATGACTCAAATTCCTTCTTTTGGCAACCTTAAATATGTTCATCATTCTATTGATACTTCTCATTTTCCATGGGCTAAACCTGCTACTACAGCACGTGCTGATACTGTTATTACTCATTTGTTAGAAGCGTTTGCTACTATGGAAATGCCACATATTATTGAAACAGATAATGGCTCTGCTTACATTTCTAAAAAATGTTTGGCTTTTTCCATGTATGTGGAATTCAACATTTGGCAGGTATTCCAGGAAATAGTACTGGTCAAGCTATTACTGGACGCCAAAATCGGACTTTGAAAGAGTTGCTTTTAGAACAAAGGTAGGGGGAGGGGGTATGGTGATAGATATCCAAGAAGATGGCTTTATACACCTTAAATTTTCTAAATTTAAATGACACTAATTTCACAGCTGTTGAATTGCATTGGGAAAATAATGTTTCTAAAGATAGAGAACAGCCTATATGGTATAAGCATTTTGAATAAGACAAATGGCAACTAGCTCTGATCATAAAATGAGGAAGGAGGTCTGCTTATATTTCTAAGGAGAAAAGAAATTGTGGGTTCCAGATAAGTGAGTAAAATTATGTGATGGCCCAGAAAACACCTTGCCCTTGGAGCAAACTGATCTGGGTTTTTGCTGACACGGGCATTACCAAAAAAGGTGTCTGAGTTCCCTGATAGCAAGTGGACATGCTGACTTGCCGACATGGGGACAGATTAAAACGTTAAGCATGGAAGGAGAACAACTAGTGCATTCCCAAGGCAAGGGCGGACAACTTCTGTGTTAGTCCGGGTAGATTAGAGGAACAAATTTCAAAGACACACATGTGGATATATGGAAAGAGTTTATATACAAAAGGAATGTGACACTAAGAAGGCATCCCAATCCAGACCAGTACAAAGCCATAAGTCCGATATTAACCCATATCCCCGAAATCAGTCTACAAAGTCTCCTTCTGACTCACGAAGTCACAGGTCAGTGGGTGCAGAATTCTGGCACTGGCAGGAGTCTCCCCACAGCTCCTCACTTCCAGGGCTCAGGGTCCATCAACAGCATGCCGCTCCAGCTTCAGAGGTATGGGTCCATCAAGGCAAAGCCATGTGGTCTCTCTGCTGGCTCCTCTGGCTCCTCGGACGCTGCCATCTTGTTTTTTCTGTGACTAATTGCTTCTGAGACTAACTCCCAACAACTGGGGAAGATAGCTTCTCATCTTCACAAGGGAAATATCGCGAGATTTCCCAGAAGCCTCAGGAGAAAGCCATGCCCACATAGAGGCCTCATTGGCTACTCAATGGCTATCTCCAGATTAACAGACTAGACTCTACCCCTGTATTTCAATCATAAAATTAACATAAGCACATGACTGCCACAACTTCTAATTTGTTTTTAGCAATGAGGGCTATTTTGACTACTCAGGAAAATGCTGAGAATTTTACTTATTGGACCTATATTCCTAACCCATCCCTGAATAGGAGTCTCTTGGACTGATGCTACTGTTCCCATTTATGCAAATGAATCCTCCTTGATGCCTGGGTCTCTCGCTGATCGAAGACCATTTTGAACAAGTGAAGAAGGCACTATTCTTACATCCTATGAAACTGAGTTTGAAGGACTTCCTATATGTATTGGACACGAGGAAAATTGTTTAAAATTAAAATATCAGGGCTGTCAATTAAGAGCAAGCTGCAAAAATTAATAATTTTATGTTCTCAAGGGTTTTCCAATTTGAATATAACAGGAAATTTTTCTGTCCCTTCATTGCCACTATGTCAACCTATTTGCACTTGTCTGCCTGGGTACCTTGGAGAACTTGCAGAGGAGAACAGGCCCGAGTGCTAATTCATACTTCCCAAGGAATTGTCATTGAATGGAGCCCTCAGGTTCCACTCAAGCTAAATCTAAGGCAGTTGATCTTAGATGGCATTCCCCTAACCACATAATTGACACACAAGCATTGGAGCCTACTTTTTGCCATGGAGGGATGGGGGGTATTTTTCTCTTCCCAGTTCTCATATGGTAGGAAAACCCTTCCAAAGTCATTTATGGAAAATAGGTGCTGTTTTGTTCCCTATGGATTGGAGACACTACTAATCATGCAGGAAATTAACACCTTGTCCTTCATAGCTAATGCAATCCGATGCATCCAAGCTGTGTGCATTTGCCTTATCTTTTTATGAAAGGATCTGTCCATTGGAATTACTTCTCCAGTGAAATTAAAGGTAATAACTTTATTTTTCACTTGTTTTAATTCTTCTATTTCTTTTAATCATAGTAGTGAAAGTATATATATTTTGAGAGCAAGAGTAGGAATATGGATGACTACTCAATTGTTTCAGCAATAGCAAACAAAGTTCTCTTACGTTAGCTTTAATTGACAAATTGTACAGATGACTTTTCAGAAGACCAAGGCAATTTTAGGAATTTTGATACCTACAATTTTAGGAATCATACTGATCACTGCTACTGGTACTACTGCAGGTTTAGCTTTCCATCGGTCTGTACAAACTGCTACTTTTGTAGATGATTGGCATACAAATTCTAAAGGTTTGTGATCCACTAGACAACATATGAGCAGCAAATTCATGAGCAATTGGCTGATTGATCTCAAACAGTTATTCTTTTGGGAGACCAGGTCAATAGTATTAAGCAACAAATTAAATTACAATGTAATTGAAATCATACATCCATATGTGTTACTCTTGTGATTTATAATGATACTATTTCCTTGGGATCATGCTAAAAGTCTATTTAATTATTGCAATCCGTCACAGGATAACTTGCAATTACAATAGCATATATAGGATATTTATAAAAAACAAATGGAATAGATTGATGGCACTCAAGTGCTTGACAGTTTTTTGCTAGGTCTTCATTAACTTAACCCTATTCACTCTCTTAAAACTATAATTGGCTCCTTTTCAGGGGGCTTTTGCTCATAATTTGTCTTTGTTTTGTCTTTTATATAGTCTGCCAAAAAATTCTCGACAAACAAAAAACCATAGATAGAAAAAATGCTGCTTTTGCAGCATTTTCTCTTTATCTGAATGCTATAAAAAAGGGGGGAATGTAGTTGAAGCTAGAACTTGAATACAAATCAAAACTTCAAGGATACGCATGCAAGGTCAACATGATCATCTGCACAGAGGTGCATGCTCACAGACAAGCAAGGAGACATCTCCCTGATAAAGAATGTGATACTGAAGTTTGTTTGGTTTCTGTTCTTTGCTTTGTAGATTATATTTTTACAGCACCTGGTGTTTTAGGTGCATGTTGACACAGATAGGGAGATATCCTTGATGAAGAATGTGATACTGGAGCTTGCTGGTCTCTTTTTTTGTTTTGTAGATTATATTTTTACAGCAACTGGGTTTTTAGATACATGTTGATAGGCAGACAATTAGATAATGTTGTCCCAAGAATGTTACTTATCAAATTAAAAAAAAATTCTGAATAAATGCAGCCAGTCACGTATTCCCAAATTTGAATATGAATCGAAAGAAAGGGCACAGCTCAGTTCTTTGCTCTATGCCTGAGTGAGCTGTAGCCCTCTGCTTTCTTACAGATTTCTTCCATAAGCGTCTCGTTCCTCTGTGTCTTCGTTCATTTATAACAACAGTTGTGTCATTTGTTTACCACAGGTTGTTAATAAGACTTTCTCCAATCTTGATGCCATATCATTCATTTTCTATGATTCTTTGCTGAGCATACAGATTAATTAAATATGGTGAAAGGACACTTTGATGCACAAGATATCTGTTCCAGATCTTAAACCACTTAGTAGTCCATTGTTTTGTTCAATCATCTGCCTCTTGGTCCATTAATAGGTCCCACACGAACACAATGAAGTATTCTGGAATTTTCATTCATTTTAATGTCATCCATAGTTTATTATGACCTCTACAGTCAAATGTCTTTACATACTCAGAAAACACAAATAGACATCTTCGTGGTATCCTGGTTTTTGGGCAAGATTCATTTGACATCAGCATTGCTAGTTCTTGTTTCATGGCCTCATCTGAATCTGACTTGAGTTTCTGGCAGCTGCTTGTTGGTGTACCTCTGCAACTATTTTTAAACTATATTCACTAAATTTTACTTGAAGTAATAGTAATGGGATTGTTGGATTTTTTTTTACATTCGGCTGAGACAACTTTCTTTGGACTGTGCATGAAGATGAATCACTTCCAGTCAGTTGGTTAGCTAGCTGTCTTCCAAAGTTCCTGGTGTAGATGATTGTGTGCTTTCAGTGCATCAGCCTGGTTGAAACATTGCAATCAGTAGCCCACTGTTTCCTGGGTCACTGTTTTATGCTAATGTCTTCAGTTAACCTTGGGCTTCTTTCTTCAATTCATCAGTTCTTGCTCATATGATACCTCTTGGAATAGCTGTCAGTACATGATAAACAATTAAATTTTATGCTTTGCACTTTCAGTTATTAAGAGTCTTAAGTCTCTTTTAAGTCAAACCTCTAAAACAATGAGAAACAAAAGATGATAAAAGGTCATGAAATTTTAGCCGTTCTTCTCTTTGAATAGAAGAATTTAATATATTTATATTATATATTATATAATATATTTATATATCTATATTCTACCTAATTTCTCTCAGTCCAAGCTTTCTTTAATATGACCTTGCTATCTTAATACTGATATAGATGGACAAGAATCAGCTATAAGCATTCATTAATAATTAGAAAGTGGAGCATGTAAAGTATCAATCTAGAAAACTGGAAGTGGAGAAAAATGAAATGGGTGGCATGGAGATCAATGCCTAAGGCATTTGAGAGGGTTTCTTAGAGAAAAGCATGGCAAGGCTTTGTCTTACATCTTTGGGACATACTGCCAGGAGAGACCAGTCCCTGGAGAAGGACATCGTGCCTGGTAAAGTGGGTGGGGCAGCCCAAAGTGGAAGGCCCTCAAGGAGACAGATTGGCACCATGGGTGCAGCAGTGGGCCCAGGCATGGGAGGATGGTGCTGGGCCTTGCAGTGTTTCGCTCTGTTATGCATAAGGTTTCTATGGGCCAGAACGGACTCTTGGCACCTAACTTCAACAACACCATCTATGTGCACATGCTGTCTCTGCTAGTGAGGCATCAGCTTCACAGCCTGTCCATCTTGATCTACCTCTTGTCCTAGCTCTGTCCTCACTCAGAAGCCCTCTTCTCTTTGCGGCCTATTTCCTTACTAGATCGAATTGTGCTTTCACAGCCATCCACACCCAACAGCAGAAGCAGCAACAGCAAGGACCTGAAAAACACTGGTACTGACTATTTTAGATAATCTTATGATCTGTCATATAGGGAATGACAACTTAATGAGGAATACAAAGGTGAGAGATGTGTCCCTGGGCTTGGGAGGCACTCAAAATTGGACTGAAGTAGGGCTGCTTCCTCAAAGAAAAGTTGCCCTTAATGATGGTGACGGAGGAATTCTTTCAGGACATTCATTTACTGATGGAGCTAAATTCGATAAGAGAAGAAGCGACGAATAACTGGAACATGGAATATACAAAGTATAGAAGCTAGGAAAATTAAAAGTCACCAAAAATGAAGTGGAATGCCCAGAGATCAATATCATAGGTCCTAGAGAATCAAAATGGATTGAATTTGGCCATTTTGAATTGGACAATCATATGTTTTACATATGGATGACAAACAAGAGAAGTGACATCATATTACATGCATCATTTTATAGCAAGGAAGAAATATACATTATCCAGTGTTATAAGTATCATCATTTTAATTTGTCTTCATTGATATTTTTGGAAATTTTAGGAAAGATTGCATCATGAAAAGGAGTCCCAAAGTTTTTTTGTTTTGTTTTTAAAAAATCATTTTATTGGGGGCTCTTATAGCTCTAATCACAATCCATATATACATCCAGTATATCAAGCACATTTGTACATATACTGCCATCATCATTTTTAAAACATTTTCTTTCTACTTGAGCCTTTGATATCAGCTTATTTCCCTCTTCCCCCACCATCCCACCCTCATGAACCCTTGGTAATTTATAAATTATTTTTTTTATGTCTTATACAGATCACTGTCTCCCTTCATCCACTTTTCTGTTGTCAATCCCCCTGAGAGGGGTTTATATATAGATTATTGTGATCAGTTCCCTCTCCACCTTCCCTCCCCACCCCACCTCTCCTTCCCCTCCTGGTATTGCTACTCTCATTATTGGTCCTGAGGGGAATTATCTGACCTGTATTTCCTGTGTTTTCAGTTTTCATCTGTATGAGTATACATGTCTGGTCTAGCCAGATTTGTAAGGCAGAATTGGGGTCATGATAATGGGGGCAAGGTGCATTAAAGATGTAGAGGAAAGTTGTATGTTTCATCATTGCTATACTGTACCCTGACTTGCTTGTCTCTTCCTTGTTACCTTTCTGTAAGGGGATGTCCAATTGGCTACAAATGGGTCCCCATTCCATGCTCTCCCTCATTCAAATCTATATGAATTTTTGTTCTGAGTCATTGATGCCTGATACCTGTGTGCTTCTTCCATGTGGAATTCTACTCAGCTAGATGGCAACTTGTTTATCTTCAAGTCTTTCTTACCCCAGAAGCTATAGCTTTGGATAGTTGGGCATCATCAGCTTTCTTCACCACATTTTCTTATGCAACCATTTTGTCTCTAGCAATTGTGTAGGGAAGGTGAGCATCACAGAATTCCATGTTATTAGACCAAAGTGTTATTGCATTGAGGGAGTATTTGAGTAGAGGCCCAATGTCTGCTACCTTAAAACTTAACATAAATATATGTATGCAGCTCTATTTCCCTGTCATTATATAAAAATATATTTACATATGTGCATGTCTGTATTTAGGCCTTTATAAATGTCCTTCACCTCCTATTTCTTTTGTTTCCTTTTACCAAAGGTTTTTTTAATTAAACTTTAAACTTTATACTTTAAAAAAAATTTTATTGGGAGCTCTTACAACTACTACAAGTACTACTACTAGTACATCATTTGTATCAAGCACATTTGCCCACAAGTTGCCACATACATTTCCAAACATTTTCCACTTGAGCTTTTGGTACAAGCTCCACTTTAAAAAAAAAAACTCCCCCTTCCCCTCCCCCCCTTTTTTAAATGAATCATTTTATTGGGGGCCCATACAACTCCCATCACAATCCCTAACAACATTAGCAGTATGCAGGCCACTTTTACACACCCACTGCCATCATCACTCTCAAAACATTCTTCCTCCCTCCAGACCCCCATTATCAGCTCCCTATATTACCCTTTCTCCCCCCTTCCCCTTGAACCCTTAGTAATTTACAAATTATTTTTTTCATCCTGTACACTGTATAATGTGTCCCAATACTCACTTCCCTGTTGTCTGTGCCCCAGAGAGGAGGCTACATGTAGGTTCCTGAAGTTGGTTCTCCCTTTCTATTCCTCTATCCCTCCACCCTCCTGGTATTACCGCTCCTATTACTAGTCTTGATGGATCATCTATCCTAAGTTTCCCATGTTTCCAACTTCACTGTACATCTCCTGGTTTAGTTGGATTTATGTGGCAGAATTGGGGTCATGATAGTGGGTGGGAGGCAGCATGGGAACTAGAGGAAGGTTGCATATTTCATAGCTCCTACCCTGTATCTTAACTGGCTCATCTCCTCCTTGTAACCCCTCTGCAAAAGGATGTCGCCTCACCTATTGATGGGCTTTGTGTCCCCAATCTGTACTCCCCCTCATTAATAATAATTTAATTTTAGCTCACTGATGCCTGACACCGGTTCCCTTCACCACCTCATGATCACACAGGCTGGTGTGCTTCTTCCGTGTGGGCTTTATTGCTTCTGAGCTGAATGGCCACTTGTTTACTCAATCCTTTAAGTCCCCAGATGCTATATCTTTTGGTAGCTGGGCACCATCAGCTTTCTTCACCACATTTGCTTATGCACACATTTGTCCTCAGCGATCATATCAGGAAAGTGAGCATGCAATGTTGTGCTTTTGAGTACTTGAAGCCTGATATCTCATCCCTTTGACACCTCATGGTTCCACAAGCTAGTGTGCTTCTTCCATGTGGGCTTTGTTGCTTCTGAGCTAGATGGCTGCTTGTTTACTTTCAAGTCTTTAAGTCCCCAGACACTCTATCTTTTGATATCCAGGCACCATCAGCTTTCTTCGCCACCTTTGCTTATGCACACATTTGTCTTCAGTGATCATGTCGGAAAGGTGAGCATCTTGGAATGCTAATTTAATAGAACAAAGTGTTCTTGAACTGGGGAGATATTTGAGTGGAGGTCCAATGCCCATCTGTTGCCCTACTACTAACCCTATAAGTATACACATTAATCTCTTTCCTCATCCTCACTTATAAATATATACCCCTATGTACATATCTATTTGAACCTCTATAAATGTTCATTATGTCCCAGTTCCTTCCTCTATTTCCATTTGCTTCCCTCTTGTTCCACTATCATGCTCACTCTCCATTTGGTTTTCAGTATTTTTTCTCTATTACATTAGTCTTAATCAATCCCTATTGGCCTTCTCTCAGCCACCTTGTCCCTGCATTTATATCAATTGTTATTTCCTTTTACTTGGGCTGGTCAACACCACCACCTTTCCCCCTCCTCCCCCTCTTCAATGTTCCCTACCCTGGAGCCATCAGACTTGTCATTTTCGCCTCCAACCTCTTTGTCCAGTCTATCTTGTCTAGGTAGACCTGTAGAGGTAGCACTATGTACAAGAAAGGTCTCCTAAAATGGAGCAACTTAAGCAAATAAAACAATGATAACAGCAAGAAACCCCCTCAATGTATTATACAATATGTAACAGAATAATAAAAATAATAACAATATAAGAATCTATATAAAGTTCAAGGCCTGTAGTTGACCTCCTGGAGTGACCCCTGGTTCATTCGGATGGGGTGCCAATACCCTGGCCCCAAAGTATATCCTTGTCACTCCATCTGTGACTCTACGCTCTGTTGCACACTCTTAGTGCTTTGCATTGATGTGGTTGTGTCCGACAGGGTATAATCTTGACCCCGCTTCTTCTTCCTGGCCCCGATAGGCCTTGGGTCTGCGAGGGCAGCCATATTTGATAATGGGGTTGGCCGTGCAGTCCCCTTTGTGCAGCAGCTGTTCTGAGTGGGATTATTGTCCTGGTCCGATGGGCCAGGATGCACATCATTCTCTCTTCCTCCCCTTTCATTTCTTCTCATGTGCTCTGGTCAGGCTTATCTCACTCCCCAAGCTTCAGCTTCAGTGCTGGCCTTCAAGGCAACTTCCTCTGGTAGAGGGGTGAGTGCCCCTATAGTTGGGGTTGGGGTTGTATTCTCAGGTCCCTCCACTGGTTCTCCACTCCATGCTGTCATGCTGCATTCACATGCTGGGTCTCCAGGTTTAAGTTTGGTCCCTCTTTCCCTGTGGAGATATAAACAATACGCTCCCCTTTGATGGTTTAGTGCCCCCTTCCCTTTCCACACATCACCATCTGCCTCCCCTCTCCCTTGATGGCTACCTTATGTAGCCTTAGATTTGGTCTGGCCCCTGACATATTACCTGGGCCTTCTCCCAGGATTTTCTCTATAGAGCAGTTTTTCCCGATGCCCCTTTCCAATTTTAAAATTATTAATATGCTTACCTCAGCGGATTCATATTGTACATGTCCTTTTGAGCTTGGGTAACTTCACTTAGCATAATTTCCTCCAGTTCTTCCCATGCGGTGACTTGTTTCATACGTTCATCACTGGTTTTTAGCGATGCATAGTACTCCATTGTATGTATGTACCACAGCTTTTTAATCCATTCATCAGTTGATGGGAATATGGACTGTTTCCAACTCCTTGCAATTGTGAACTGTGCTGCGATGAACAGATCTCTGGTCGTGGATTGTTGCTTGTCTCTTCTGGGTATATGCCCAGCAGGGGAATTGTTGGGTCGTATGGTAGTTCAATTTCCATCTGTTTTAGGTATCTCCAGATTGATCTCCATAGTGGCTGTACATACCTGCAGGTCCACCAGCAGTGTATAAGCGACCCTATCTCCCCACAGCCTCTCCAGTGTTTGTTACTTTCTGACTTTTTGAATTGGGCTATCCTTGAGGGTGTTAGGTGGTATCTCATTGTTGTTTTGATTTGTATTTCTCTTATGGCTAATGATCAGGAGCATTTTCTCATATATATATTGGCCTCTCTGATTTCTGCCTCTGTGAAACTTCTGTTTAATTCCTTTGCCCATCTCCTCAGTGGGCAGTTAGTTTTGCTCTTTTTGGAAGCTATCAGAAGTAAAACCCCAAACTATTAGGGCCATCAATGAGGGAATTGGAAACAATCTGAGAACACTGGCACAAAGACTACATAGGCTAACAGAAATACGGAAAGACACAAACACAGAGGAGGCTCAAATAGACAAATGGGATATACTAAAGATAAAACACCTGTGCACATCAAAAGAATTCACCAAGAGAGTAATAAGAGAACAGACAGACTGGGAAACATCTTTGGCAATGACTTTATACTTTTTAAATTAAACAATATACTTTTAATTTTTACACTTTTAATTAAACAATATAGAGTCACAAGATGGTACAAAAAATGTGTAAGAGGATGCTTCACCTACCTTTCCCAATCTTATTATCTTGTATAATCAAAGTACATCATCAGAACCTGAAAATTGTTATCGTACATGTAAACCTTAATCATGGTTTACAATTTATACATGTATGCTTACTTGTATTGTTCTATGCAATTTTTATCACACGTGCAGCTGTCTGTAATCATCATCACAATCAAGATGTTTAAATGTATTACCACCATGAGATTTCATTCCTGCTACCCCTTTACAGTTATGCTCATGCTCCTTTCTTTTCCATCCCTCATCTTTGGTAACACTGCTTTGCTCTCCATCCATATCGATAGTGGTTATTTCACACCTTCTTGTTTGCATTTCACACGTCTTGCTTTGATACTTCTTACACCAGTCAATATTTTACTGCTAGAATATTTCAATATTTCAACTCAAAGCTTGAATTGTCTCTTCAACTCTTTCTATTGGCTTGAGACATGCTGTGCCTGTTCTTCCTTTTTCTATAACTCCAGATCTTTGCGTATCTCATTATAATACTTTGTCTTGAGTTGCTTTTTGAAATTTTTCTTCAACATTTTGACTTTATCATATCTTCCATTTGATTTAGATACTATATGCTCTAGAGCAAGTTTTAGAGTTCCTTATGAAATAATTTTTATTTTCATTCTGATCGTTATAGTGATATTTGTTTTCTTCATGTATGATATTCTTGATACCATCTCACAGATCTTTTGTCATTTGTGTTTAATGCATCAACTCTGTTCATGAGATGTTCTTCAAATTCACATGGGATATATGGAAGGTTGTACTTTGACCCTGTGGACTTATTTTCATTCTCTTTAGTTCCAAGGTGAACTCCAATTTGAGCAATTGATGGTTTGTTCCATAGTTGACTTCTGGCTTTGCTTTGGCTGATGATATAGAGCATCTCTTCTTACATCTGTTGTTAATTTTATTCTCACATAAATACTGTTTACTTTGTTAAGAAAGATATTAATAATGAAGGGCATCATCTTCCTTGCAAAATTATATCATGTACTCTCCAGCTTGATTTTCATTACTAAAGTCATATTGCCCTCTTTGTTTCTAACTTTTGCATGAATGTTTCCATAAAATACGTTCCTAGGTTAATAGAGAGTTACTTATTGACACCTCATATACAAGAACAAACTTCGTAAAGCCTCCTTATTAAGATTTTGAGTTAAATATATTGGTCCATCATAATGAACACATGTATTACTTTTTGATGCTCATGAAGGCATTGAAGCTTCAGCAGTTTATAAGCTTGAGGAAGGTAAAGGTTTTCTGCCTTTTAACATATTTAACACACTAATGTTAACACTGTGTTGAGTGTATGATTTTGCATTTGGCTTGAGTTTTTCTCCATTTACCTTTCTGTCTATAGCACAAATCCAATATAAGTGCTGGTGGTTCATCATGCTTCATGGAAAAGGAAAATTACCACAATGGAAAATAAGTGAAAATAATAAAGCCCTTGTGAAGAGATGAAACCCATGATGAACATATGGAACATGAGTAACAAATGATAGCACTTGAGGAAGATCAGAACCTACAAACCCCAGGACCCCAGAAAGCTTTTGATAGAAAAGCTTTGGCATCTTATTGAAGCAGGGATGGCAAAGTTAGAGGAATGGATTCTAAATCCGGGAGGTTCACCACAGTTTACCAGATAGTTACTGGGGCCATCTATGGCAAAATAAATAAATACATCCATTTACCTGAGAGGAGACCACACCTACATGGAGGCAGCACAACAGCCAGCGTGGCCACAAGATGGTGAACGGTCTAGGCAACTGACATCAAACAAGGTGAAAAAAAAATATATCACTGCGTCCACGCATCCCCAAGGCGCCCACTGAGGACATGTGGGAGCATGAGCAAGAGCCGTGAAGGAAACTGATGGTGCCCAGCTATCAAAAGATACAGCATCTGGGGTCTTAAAGGCTTGAGCATAAACAAGCAGCCATCTAGCTCAGGAGCAACAAAATCTACCATAAAAGAAACTCACTTGTCTGTGCGACTATGAAACAATCAGGTATCAGGCATCAAAGAACAAAAATCAAAATCAATGGACTAATTGACTTCCGATATAATCATTGAAGACAGATGGATACAGAGGCAAACAGAGTAGAAGAAACGATTGTGCCCAGCTGCCAAATGATTGAATGTGTGGAGTCTCAAAGACTTGAAGATAAACGAGTCGCCATTCAGTGCAGAAACTGCAAAGCCCATGTGGAAGAAGCACACCAGCCTGTGTGATCAAGAGGGGCTGAAGAGAGCAGATATTGAGCATTAAAGAATAAGAATCACATCATTATGAATGAGGGGAAGAGCAGGGTGAGGACGTACAGCCCACTGGTGGGTAATTGGTCACCCCTTTACAGGGGAGTCATGGGGAGGAGGCAGACCAGTTAGTGTGCAGCCAGCGGTGATGATGCATACAACTTTCCTCTAGTTCTTGAAGCCTTCCTCCCCCCAACTATCATGATCCCAACTCTACCATACAGATCTAGATGGACTGGAGAAGGTACACTGGTGGAGAGGGGAGCTGGAGACATGGGGAAACCAAGACAGGTGAGCCCTTTCGGGCCAGGGCTGAGATCGTAGTTGCTGGATGGGTGGAAAGAAGGTGGGGTAGAGGAAGCCAACTGCAAGGATATACACACAAGCTCCTATTTGAACGATGGGCATCAGAGGAGTGGGTTGGGGGAGAGGTCGGGCAGTGTAAGACCTGACAGAACAATAATAATTTATAGTCTTGAGGGTTGTTGGGGAGGGGACAGCAGGGGGAGAGGGGAAAGGATGGAAAAGCTGATATCAAGGGCTCAAGGGGAAAGGCGGATGTTTGGAGAATGATAACAGCAGCGGACATGTGAAGGTGCTTGGCACAGTATGTTTATTTATGTATTGTGAAAAACGATGTAAAATCCCCCAACAAAATGACTTTTATTTTTAAATAAATAAATAAAAATTTCCCCCCAAATAAATCCAAGCAATCTGTACAAAGCCTTCTTGATGTATATCTCAAGAAATCGACTCCCTTAGTATGTTCCCACTGAACCCATCCTGAAGCAGTAGAAACAACCCCTGATTCTCCGACACCAGACCTATATTTTCCAACATCAGCGCCATCATCTTCTATAGCAACCAACTCCCCATTATTTAATCTATCATCCAGTTATTAACATTTTCATATTACCTCATGAATGCCCTTTCCAGTATGCAAAGCATCAACAGAATGAGAGGATTAACTTTTGATTTCAATCCTTTTTATTTCATCTCTCTAAATTCTTTTAAGAACTATTTCTTTAATTTTTAAAAATAGCACTATATGCTACAGAAGTTCTAATGACAGTACACTAAGTGTTGCACTGCTGAGAGTAATGGAGAGGAATATGAGACGGCTTCCATAAGGATTTGCAACCCCTATGAAGCAGTTCTACTCTGTCCTGTAAGATTGCTGTGTCAGACGTGGCTCAAGTCTACATACACATGTACGCACACATATTTTTAATCTCTCAGTACTGGTGTACTATATATATCTTTTGCATTTGGAAAGGTTCATTAAATGTTTTACAAGCATTAAAGGTAAAATATATGCTGTAAACATCTGACTAATTGATGCTAAATAGGACCCATTTGTTCCTCTTATGCCTTTACTACAAATGCAACTCAAAGATAGGTTTCAGAGGAAAAAAAGATAGGTTTCAGAATGATTTGTTTCTAAAAGTTTGTTAGAGAATTTGGCAGGACTTGGGGCATCCTCCGCCCGGTTCCAACAGGGCTGAGAAAGCCTCAGCAGAGCAGACTTGTGTTCTGAAAGCTGTGGTGGACGGGGGCAAGAGTTGGACTGGGGTGAAAATTAAGGGGCATGACTGGAAACTTAATCTGCCTTTTGCTAAAGGGTAGTGCATGGTATGTGTGGCAAAGAAACCAAGTCTCTGCCCCTCAGATTTTGTGCACAGTCAGAAGCAGTGCTGCCCTGTTCACAGAGGGTGGCGCCCACTCGAATGTGAAAGCATAGTACTGACGGGTGAAAGTTGGTGACAATGTTTTGCATGGGTGCGGCTCTCCTACAGGCCTGCCAATGATCCGATCTCATGCGCCAGGCTCCTGAGAGGGCTGGCTACACTTCACCCAAGTCTCCAAGTCCAGTACTTTGCCCCATACTTTTCTGTTGCAGGAACCGTACTGACTCGTCAAACTGTAGGACTCTGGGTCTGTCCCTACTTCGCTACATTGGGTCACACAGAAACTTTTTAAAAAGCAAGAAGGATTTGTTCATAAACTGGATGTTCTCTGGGTGGGGCTGACTTTTTTTTTTAATCACATAAACCCTTCCTTCTCCACTGCCCTTTTTGGCAATGAGGAAGATGGTGGTGCCTGGGGAACAGTCAGATATTCAAGCTACACCTCAAGCCTTCCCTCATGTTTTCTCTTCAAGAGCATCATGCTCCTACAAGCACCATGCACGTTCATTTTCTTAACCGAATAGCTTCGCATAGAACCTAGCAGTGCAGTAAACGATGCAGCTAATATTAAGAGTACTTTAAAAACCTTTCTTTTGGATTTTTCTCTTGGTGTACTTTTAGTGGCAACTGATCTCTTATCTCTGGCTGCTTTTCTATTCTTATCTATTTATTGTCTGCAGGACAATGTACCAAGGGTTCACCAGGGTGGGGGTGGGAAGAGAGGGGAAAAGAGGAGCTGATACCACAGGCTTAATAGAAATTACATGTTTAGAAACTAGTGATGGCAACATATGTACAGATGTGCTTGATACAATTGCTCTGTGGATTGTTATGAGTCGTAAGAGCCCACAATAAAATGAGCTTCTGATAAAAATATGGATAATTTGAATTTCAGATAAACAACCTATGCTTGTTATATGTAGCAGGGCAATATGTACCCGGTAGGAACTCTCTAATAGTCTAATAGCCTTCCCATTAATTGAGGTACATTTGGCTAGAGGAAGATTGTGATCATCAAATCCCTCAAGTTAAAAGCACTTTGTTCCTTGGGACATCGTAAGCAATGTGTGGGGAGAGCTCAGGAACCCTGGTGACACTCTGGGTTTGGCAGTTCAAACCCACAGATGCTCCAGTGGGAGAAACGGGAGACTCTCTGGTTTTGTAAAG
This sequence comes from Nesogale talazaci, assembly GCA_004026705.1. Classification (NCBI taxonomy): domain Eukaryota; kingdom Metazoa; phylum Chordata; class Mammalia; order Afrosoricida; family Tenrecidae; genus Nesogale; species Nesogale talazaci. Next base: position 25,998 of record PVJH01017546.1, on the reverse strand, counting down.
ATTTATAGATTTGGAAATTCAAAGGGGCAATTCTACCCTGTCCTATGGGTTGTTATGTGTTAGATTCGACTGGAAGGCAGTGTGGTGGAGTGGGAGATAGAGGCAGGGTCAATTCCATGGTAGTTGAGATTGCGATTTACATTTATAATTAGCTGCAAAGAGAATCATAGATAAACTTTTACTATCACTATACACTAATGTGATAAAATTATATCACTATATATACATATATATATACACACACACATACCCTTCCTACTTTTACTCTTTTAATCCAAACTACCTTGGTTTTGGTCACTGGAAGCCCCATCGAGGCTGCTTTTTGATACAGCCCCATTTTGTCTTTGAGTGCGTCCGTAAAATCTATCTTAAGCTGTCCAAGGGTCATATTGTACTCTTTTCCCCAAGAACAGGAATCAGCGCTTTTTACCAAAGAGCCTGTGCCAGCTCTGTGTTTATATTGCCTGTTTCATATCCATTACCTTTGCCGTGCTTTGCGTGCGATATTGGAGTTGGATAGTGCACTTGCTTCCTTGGCCAGCTGGCATGGTGGCAAGCTTGGACAGTAGAGGGCACTGGAGGGACATTGCAGGAGGAAGGAGTTTCTTTTGCTGGTCCTGGTGAGCATCCTGCTTCTTGCTCCCTTCTGTGCAGAACATCCAATGGAGCTTGCTCTCCTTCACTCTTTGTTGACTGCTTGGCCGACAGTTTCCTGATCCCTAGTTTCATGCTTGCCAGCTTTAGCCTGAGGGCACCCCAGTCAGCCATGTCCTGCTTGCCTGCTTCAGCCCACCAGCCGTAGACTAGCTCTGACCGAGAGATCATACAGAGAGCTTCTCTTCAGCCACAGCTAAACCCTTTGAACTAAAATCTGAGTCTCAGTTTAGGGAAGAGGGGCTGGCTCCCTTCCAAATGTGTTCCTAATTTGTGTAAGATTCCTTCAGCTCTAAGGCAGCCATAAAAAAATTTGCTAGCTTATTCCAGGTTTCACCATTTGTCTGTGATTAATCTCAATATGGGGCGGGGGGAGGGGGAGGGGCGAAATCACATCAGAGATCAATCCAATGTGGAAAATAAGCAACACAGACATTTTGAAAACTGGATCAGGCTCACCTTGTATCAGAGTGGTGATCACCTGACATGGCTTTAACTGTTCGAGTCAGGTTTATCATTTTGATGTCCTATAGTCCTCTCACCAATTCACTCTGGTAAACAGTTTATTCTCATCCCTCCATTATGGATAGAGGGAAATCACTGAAAACTATTTCCTGGGTAGAACTCACAAATGTATGTTCACCTTTCACGGTCATCCATAGTCTTCTGCAAGCTAGAATCTCATAATTTAGGCTTTGATACCATTCCCTCCTTCGGTTTTTAATCCTTGGGTTACAGATGTTGGCGTGATTCTTCCATGTGGATTTAGTGACATCCCATTTAGATTGCTGCTTGTTTGGAAATAAACCTTTCAGACTCCAGATTCTATTTTATCTACTAGCTGGGCACCACCGAATTTCTTCACCACACTTTGCTCTCGCAACCACATATTCTGTGTCCCCTTCCTGACGGTGAGTATCAAGCAGGGCTATAATGCAAAACTAGGAATTAGTGTGAGCCCCAAACCCATTCCTGGATCTATGTTTTGGGGGTTTTCTTAAATCACCTTTGTCTCATTTGAGAGACTTCCTTGTTGATTTATGGGACAGTGTCTTATCAATCATCTGCCTAAAGCATAAAGGTATTCCTTTAATATTGTCATTGATTAGACCCTGGTACTAATTTTTTTGTTTTTTGGGCATCACTGCCCTCTGGTGGTGGGAGTAGAAGGCCCAGCCTTGCTGCTGGATTTGAACCTCCAACCCAGTGGGCCGCAGTCCCGCGCACAACCACTACACCACTGGGGCTCAGCCCCCCGGTACTAATTTTTAGACTTAACTTTTACACTAGTTTTAATATTGTCATTGATTAGACCCTGATACTAACACTATTGAGAGAATATTGGGCTGATAGAGGATAACTACATATTGCAATAACTGAATTACTCACATGTTCAAAATAAATCCTTTTGTAGCTGTATGTTGCTACACAAAAATAGGCGTTAGTGGAACAAATTTACAATAATGTTCCTTGAAAATGAAACAGGTTTGTCAGAACAATATATATCTTAATACAGCTTATAGGGCCTTGATATAGTAAGTGAATGATCGTCTGCTTATGGACAGCTTAATTCTCTTGGTATTGTATACTCTTGGCATTGCCTTCTGTTTCTTCAAACATCATGAGGTAGAGTCGAGCTCACCTAGCACAGTTTCCACATCATATCCATCTGATGGGGTCTTTGGAGCGTGAAGACCCAGGATTCAATGCCCCAGTGTTCTATAACACTTGTTCTGGGTCCCCAGGGTGTCTCCAAACTTATTTAATGCATATTACCAGGGATACCCCCCTTAGATCCTTAGGACTGTTATTAGTCATTTTTCTCCAATTAGAGGTCAGGCCAACCCCTTTTCTACCAACACACATGTACTTGTGTTTCTGGAACGAGTCTGCTCCCTTCTCCGTCTCCTGACTGTACTTTCCCATCAGTATCCTTCATCCCTCTGATAGGGATGTCTTCCTTTGCAGGGGGATCTCAGTATAACTATGCATGACAGTGACAGAGTGGTCAAAATCCCCTGCTCCTCCCTTGACAATATGATCTCAGCTGACATGAGGGGTCCTTCACCCAAGTGACCTTTAAAATGCACACCTAGAAAGGATGATGTGTGTTCGTTGGCACCAGACAGGCTGTGAACTAGTCTGTCTGGCCGCGCTGGTGAGCAGAATGGATGCCCTATAAACCTGTTTGTGCATTTCCTATTGCTTGTCTCTACAACAGTGGACTCATATAGCATTTTTCCTTTTGTGATTGACTAACTTCCAAAGTGAACATGTCTTAAGACAGCTTCCAGTGTAAGAAGACTGTGAATAGGCCGTCTATTTCTTAAGAAGTAGCTACTGACAACCTTATGGATAACCTCAAACCGTTGTATGACATGCAAAATCTAATGAACAGAAGCAGAAGATTGTCAGAGATAGTGCCGGAAGATGAGCCCCTCAGGTCAGAAAGCACTCAGAACATGGGTGGGGAAGAGCTGTCTCTCAAAGTAGAGTCAGCCGTCATGACTTGGCCGGAGGAAAACTTGGGGGAGGAAAGCCTTCAGGATCTTCTCTTATTGACTGGGCACAGCTCAAAAGAAACATCTGCAGACATCTGTTTATAATTGAAAGCTAGAATATACAAAGTTGAATGGATATGAATATAAGAAAGTCATAAAAATGAAATGAAACTAATAAAGCTCTATATTCTAGATATTATTAGTAAGCTGAAATGGACTGGAGTTTGCCATTTTGAATCAGATGGCTTATTCTGTTGGGAATAACATCTTCAAGAGGAATGGTATAATATTCATCATTTAAAACAGTGGTTTCAGCCTTCCTAATGCCACAACCCTTCAATAGAGTTCCTCAGGTTGTGATGACTCCAAACCATAAAACTATTTTCATTGTTACTTTATAACTATAATTTTCTACTGTTATGAATCAGACTGTAAATATATAATATGCAGGATTTATTTTTATTGTTGAAAATTGAACATAAGCAAACACAATTAAAGCTTGGTGATTAAACATAAAACAGTATGCAATTACATATTGTGAAATATTTATGTGTTTTCAGATGGTCTTGAGAACCACTGATTTATGTGCCACCCACTAAGCTAGTAGTGTAGAAACTGAACAATTATGCCAGTATCTTTAGTTTGAAATTGATCAATCAGTGTGCATCGATAATCATTAGTATATGAGAAACAAAAATGAGATAAAAAGTAGTTGGAAAATATGGTCTTGGTGATAAAAAATGAAGCTGGAGATTCCATGATAGAATTCTAAAGAACCAATGCCTTCTTTGTCACCAATAATTTTCCAACAGCACTAATGGAAACTAGACACATGGATATATCTACATAGCATTCACAGAAATAAAATAAACTACACCTGTGGGATGAGGTCAATATCAACCAGCAGCTAAAACTAGAGCAGAGCCTGACTCTGGAACAGACCATCAATTACTCATAAGCTCAGATTGAAGCTGAAGAAAATTTGAAAAAGTCCTTGAGAGAACCAAAATATGACCTTGAGGTTATCCCATCTGAATTTCAAGAACATCTTAAAGAATAGATTCAGCACATTGACACAAATGACAAAACACGTGCGGAGCTGTGGGATATCAGACCATCATTTATGAAGAAAGCAAACAGCCATGAAAAAGGTAAGAAATAAACAAAAGATCAAAGTGTATGTTAGAAAAAATTTGAAATTTGATCTTGTTGTTAGAGTAGCTATGACAAAGAAAGAAATGATGAAGTCAAAGAGCTGAACAAAGTATTTCATAGGGCAGGTTAATAGGACAAATATTATAATGAAATTTGCAAAGACCTAGAGTTGGAAAAAGAAAGAATATGTTCAGAATATTACAAGCTAAAGGAACTAAAAAAATCCAAGCCTACTGTTACAATATTAAAAGATTTTATGTGCAAAATATTGAATGATTAATGAAGCATCAAGAACATGGAAAAAACACAGCCATTGTACCAAGAGGACCTAGTAGACATTCAACCATTTCATGAAGTAGCACATGAGTGGTAGTGAAGGAAGAAGAAGGTCAAGATGCACTGAAATTATTAGTCAAAACATGTCTCTGGAAATTGATAGGCTGCCAAAAGAAATATTTCAACAGGCTGATGAAATGCAGGAGGAACTCATTCATCTATGCCAGGAAATTTGGAAGACAGCTCCTTGGCCAGCTGAGTGAAAGTGATTTTTATTTGTTCCCATTCCTAAGGAAGGTGACCCAGCAGGATAATCAAGCTATAGAATAAGTTCTTGATATCACATTCATGTAAATTTTTGCTAAAGATCATCCACAGTGTTTGCAGCAGCACATTGACAAACAACTGCCAGAGGTTCAGACTCGATTCAGAAGAGGAAGTGGAATGAGGACTGTTAGATCGATCTTGGCTGAAAGTAGAGAATTCTAGAAGAGGAATATTTGTGTTTTCTTGGCTATGTGAGCATAGCATTCAAATGTGTGGATGATAGCACACTCTGGGTAGGCTGGAAAACAGAATTCTAGAACACTTGCTTGCACTCATGCAGAACTTGTATATGAATCAAAAGGGAGTTGTACAAATAGAAAAAGAGGACAGTGGATGGTTTGAAAACAGGAAAGGTGTTGGTCAGGGTTGCATTCTTTCACTATGCTTCTTCATTCTGTATGCTGAGAAAATCATGAGAGAAGTTGCTTTAAATGAAGAAGATTGTGGTGTCAGGATTGGAAGTAGTCTTATTAATACCTTTTAGAGGCAGATGAGACAACCTTGCTTGCTGCAAGTGAGGAGGAGTTGAAGCTCTTGCTGTTGAAGATCAAAGATTTCAGTGTTCAGTATGGATAACAGCTCAGTATAAAGAAAACTATAATCCTCACTACTGGCCTAATAGATAACATCATGATAAACAGGAAAAAAGTTGCAATTTACAAGGATTGGGTCTTTCTGTGATCCATAACTAATACTCAGCAGTAAGCAATCAAAGTAAAGGAGCTACACCCATTTAGAATTTTGAAAAGCAAGGATGTTACATTGAGGATCAAGGGGTGCTTGACTCAAGCCATGGTATTTTCATTTGCCTCATTATATGTGATTGCCTTAGACACTGAATAAGGACAACCTAAGAATTGATGAATTTGAATTATGGTGATTGTGAAGAATACTGAAAATACCACAGACTATCCCCAAACCAAACAAACATGTTTTGGAAGAAGTATACTCAGAATGTTCCTTAGAGGCAAGAATGGTGAAAATTAGTCTCATGTACTTTGGGTATTGTGTTAGGCTGGTTTGACTGGAGAAACAAATTCAGAGCCTCCCATATATGTGTAAGAAAGATCTTCATAACAAGGACTTTTATGTATTAGGAACACATACCAGTCAAGTCCAACTCAAGTCCCTAAGTCTGATACTAGTCCATGAGTCTGATATCAGTCCATAAGTCCATCTTCAAATTCACACAGCCATATGCAAAGATACAGAATACAGAAATATCACAGGCTGGTGGGTACAAAGTCCCATAGATCCAATGGTGGTGAACGCATCTCCAGGGTTCTGGCAGGTTTAGCGTGGCTTGCCAGCTGGAAGGCGAAGGCAGAGAGGGAAGGGGACCCTTCTAATGAGAAGACCAGGCCCACAAGGAAGGAACATCAGGTTATGACCTGACTGCCAGACTAGATTCCACCTCTACACTGGTCTACCTTCAAATTGACATGAAATTATGTACTGCTATAGATATGTTATCATACCAGTTCCAGGAGAGGAACATTATGGTTGGTAACAGAGAGAGGCAGCAAATCAAAAAGAGATGAGCCCTTAACAATATGAGTTGATACAGTGCTGCAACAAGGGCTCAGACATGAGAACAATTGTGAGGGTTGTGCCGGGATGGTCAGTGTGGAGTTCTGTTGTACAAATGGTGCCGATTTGTAGGAACCAATTTGTAGATGTCACGTAACAATAACATTAATCCTTGATTGTTATTTGTCTTTCACTCACAGCCTGACAAAACTGCCCTTAACTCAAAGGAATTGCATGCTTGAAGTCCCATCCTAAGCCATTCCCATAGCAGAGTACACATCTGGCCATTGTGATCCACAGAACTTTAATCGGCTGACTCCTTAAAAAGATTTCCAGGTCTTTTTCCCCCGGGATCTTCCACAGTTGAGAAACTCTTGAAACTCTATGAAAGTCCCCTCTGATCCATGGCCGGTGGCTGTGCCTGACGTGCACACAGCTCTCCTGTGTGTAAGACCGGAGTCATCACTGCCCTTAATCTTTTGTTGTTTATCAATGCTTCATTTTATTTAAGCTACCAGATCAAATTCCTCATGTGGCATGTGTCTTCCAACTGAACTCTAACCAATATTAAGTGATACAAGAAATAGTACCAAGCCTCAAAAGTTGGGGCTATTTTGTTCATGTCCTTGAACTTGATCAGAGTGCTGAATTGATGCCAATGGAAAATGGAATGCTTGTAATCTATGGCCTGTAGAGACAAAACAATGAAGCTCGCTGTCACCAGTGATTGTCTGCGGCACTGAATGAGGCAAGTGCAATGCAGCACAAAGAGCTGCTGCCCTTGACGACAGGGACAACCTTGATAATTATTGTTGGTAGGTGCAGTCGAGTTGGCTTCAACGCATAGCAACCCCATGCCAAGCAGAATGAAACACTGCACAGTCCTGTGCCGTGTTCACAATGTTCCTATGTCAGAGCCCATCGATGGAGCCACTGTGTCAGTCCATCTCACAGCAAGCCTTTTTCTTTTTCTTTTATCCTGCCTCTCCGCTATACCAAACATGATGTCCTTCTCCAGGGATTGGTCTCTTCTGACAATACGTGCAAAGTATGTAAGATGAAGTTTTTGGCAAAAAACTTGCCTCTAAGGAACCCTCTGGCCTGACTTCTTACACGATAGGTCAGTTTGTCCTGTTAGCAGTTCATGGTACTTTCAATGTCATTTTCAAGCACCACAATTAAAATGCATCTATTCTTCTTCAGTCTTCCTTATTCAACATCCAACTTTAATATTCATATGATGCAATGGACAACACCGTGGTTTGGGACAGGCACACTCTGGTCCTCAAATTAGCATTTTACTTTCTAATACTCTAATGAGCGCTTATGCATCAGATTTACCTAATGCAATCTATCTTTTCATTGGCTTCCATGAGCCCTGACTGGGGATCCAAGTAAGACAAAATTCTTGACAACTTCAGCATTTTCTCCATTTATCATGATGTTACCTATTGATCCAGTTGTGAGGATTTTGGTTTTCCTTATATTGCATTTAATCTATACTGAAGGCTACAATCCTTGATCTTCATCAACAAATGCTTCCATTTGTTCTCACTTTCAGAAAGTAAGGTTGTGTTATCTGTATATTGCATTGTTAATAAATGGTCCTCCAATCTGATGCCACTCTGTTTTGTATAGTCCAGATTCTCTGATGATTTGTTTAGCTTATAGATTGAATAAGTATGGTGACTGAATACAGTTATTCAGAATGTCTTTAGACTGTGATAAATGTTAGAGTCTCTGAATGCACCAGCCTTCATCAAGAAAAAAACAGTTTATAGCCAATCCATAGTCTGTGTCACAGTGTGAGAATAATTAAGCCTCCCTGACAACTATTAAAGAACCTCCTTTAACTCCCATCCTGAAAAAAAAAGACAAAATTTAATTGTGCTGCTTTTAAATGTCTGTGAATCCACAATTTTACTGACATGATGTTTAAGAAAAAGAGTTACAGTTGTCACTGAGTCAACTTTGATTCATGGCAACCTTGTTTAGGTCAAGGTAGCTCTGTCCTTTGTTGGGATTTCAGCCCTTTTAGCTATTAGACATGTAATTAGAGTCAGATTAGCATGTTTCCATGAGAAAAACTCACACTGAGGAGGGAAAAATATCTCATAGAACAAAATAGTTGCCAAACTTTGCAAATACACATGAGGAAACTTCAAAACGCTTGTGTAAAAATTGAGTGAAAAGATAAAGGGATTTTTTCAAATAAACATTTTGAAGTCTGCTAGTATAAACAGAAGCTGGGGAATGTGTTTGGGAGCAGACCCATAGGGAGTTAGTCAAAAGAGAGGGGAATATGATAATAAATGAGGTGGAATTAATTGACATGGTGTCACGAGCTTCTGGTTTTAGTGCATTAGCTGATGCAACTGGAAGTGGCCGTACTGCTTACTTGATTGATTCACAGAAAACTGGACACATTTTGGCATCTTTGGAAAACATTTGGATTCATTTTGCCATCTAACATCTGATCACGACAAGGCCCACTTTAACTGGTGGGTCCCAGTCAAGACTTGGGTCCTTGCTAGTTAGTGTCAGTACAGAGTCAATAACTCCTGAGAAGCTGAGTATTCCCTTTCCCCAGTACAGTCACTCTAGTAAGTGTTCCTTTGAGTAACATCTGGAGGAATAGTTGCAGTTTGTACTTGAGGCAGTACTTCCAGGTTCAGATACTTATAGACAGACAGAATGATCACATTGACTCTTTGATCGATGGATTAGGGCAAATATCGTGTTATTAGATACCACTGAGTCACTTCTACTGATAGCGACCTTGCATACAACAGAAGGAAAAGCTGTCTTGTCCTGAACCATCCTCAAAATTGTTATGCTTGGACCCCTGGCTCAGCCACTGTGTCATTGTGTTGACCCATCCTCTTACTTACCCAAACACGATGACTTTTCCAGGGACTGGTCTATCCTGATAATGTGCCTCAAATATAGGAGACTGAGAGTTTCACCATCTATTCTTTTTCCCCCAGTATTTTAAATTGTATTCATATAACTTTATTTCTAAAAGCCAAAGACTTTAAGAAAAGGAAAATTTAGCTTGGACTGAGAAACAAAAAGCAGTAATGAAAACAGCCATGCAGTTACAATGAAACTGTCATTTTTTTAATATAAAGATAAAATGAAACCTTTGAGTTAGCATTGATTTCTTACTCAATAACATTGTTCTTTACTCCCAGACTTTAACATATTTGTTGTTTGCAATTAGAATATTAAAGACCGTCATACTTTTGAGATAGGGTAAGTTTTCCACTGTGACTTCACACATGTAAAATGAAATGTAAGATCTGACTACAGGCATTTTCATGGTGTACCCTTTGAGGGCCTCTTCTTATGATTTCCTCTATGGTGAGTGAGGCATGAGGACTTTCAAAAACGTTTCCCACATTCTTTACATTCATAAAGCCATTCTCCACAATGAATTTTTTTATGTGAAGCAAGGTGTGATGTTTTCCAAAAGGCTTTCCCCCATACCTTACATTCATAAGGCTTCACTCCACTTGTTGTGCCTGATTAAAGGTTTTTCCACATTGCTCACATTTAGGATGCCTCTCTCCACTGTGAGTTCTTATATGTTGACTCAGCGATAAGTCCTCACTAAAGGATTTCTACATTGAATTCTATTATCTGTATTGAGATTTGATGACCTTCTAAAAGTTTTCTGACCTCCCTCACACTCATAACACTTATCTCTGTTATAAAACTTGTCATGTAATACTAGGGATGAAGGACAACTCTGTTTGCAATGTTTTTGACATTTATCTTCCACCCCTGGGACAATACAGATAACTACCCACACTTATGTCTTCTTAGCATTTTTCACCTCTGATTGTTGTCACAAAACCCAAGGGTTATATTTTTGGGATTTGTTGCTATTAAAGGTTCTCATAGGATGGTTAAGGAAAGAGGAACAACTGCAGTCTTTTCCACATTCCTTACATGGAAAGGTATGTATTTCACTGAGAGATCTGGTATGATGGTTATGTGATGACTTATCTAGACAGTTTTGTCATACTCACAACACTTAAGACTATTTCCTTCTGGAAGATATTTCTTGAGCCCAGTAGGCTTCAGAATCTAGATGAAGGTTTCCTACTGATTGCCTTCATCACTTTCACAGAAGTGTTTGATTGAATGATTTCTCAAAATCTTCTCTGATTTTTATTCTGATCTTTATTGTCATCTAATTTCAACAGTTCATCTAATGTGGACAACCAGGTATTAATCTTCCTTAATTGCACCACTATAGGTTCATTGGCTAACTCATCTCCATCCTTATAGTTTTGGGAAATGAGGCCAGGCTTTTTAAGGGTTCTAGCATCACATCTGTGTAGAGTTTCTGTTGAGCAAGATCCAGCAAAGACCACTCTTCCTGGTTGAAGACTATGGCAACCTTCTCAGTGACCAGTGAATCCATTTCTTGTTCTAGCTGCTGTCCTTTTTAAGCCCAAGAAGTCATTGAAGAAAGATGGATCAGAATGGAAGCAGATCACTGTGCTGTTTGGAAGAAGAGGAACAATGTTTGCTCCACAAACCAGTTAGTACAGATGAAGTCTTACTTAAGGATATGCAAGATAGTTGACCTATGTTTCCAGCAGTCTGAATCAAACTTGTTCTTAAGAAGTCTCCATTATCAAGACCTGTCGCTGCACCATAGACCAGGTATGACCGCCTCCTCTGTGGGGCCCAATGGCGCAGAGACCAGGCATAGTGTATCCCTCAGGTGGGGGGAAATTCTAGGTGCAGGGAGGCCGCGGTGAGCCCACCATCTAATCTAATGAGTATTTTGGCTGTATTTTCTCTAAGACTCTGTGGTACTTTCAATATTCATCATCAATTCCATAGTTAAACAGTATGAAGGCTTCTTTGTTAATTGTCCAGTGTTTTCATGCATATGACATAAGTGAAAATATCTTGGCCTGAATTGAGTCGACTTCAGTCGTCATAGTGATATCTTTGTTCTTTATTATTTTGCATAGGTCTTTGACCACAGACTTTTCCACTGCTAGATTTCTTCACTGCTGCTCCCATGTGTGTTGACTGAGGATTCAAATACAATGAAATCCTTCACAACTTCAATTCATTCTCCACTTGTCATGGTGCTGTCTATTGGTTCTATTGTGAAGATTATTTCTTTACAGTGAATTGTACAACATACCAAAGGCTGCAATCCATGGTCTTCATCATTAAGTGCTGCAAATTCTCTTGATTTTCAGTGAGGAAGGCTGTATCAACTACACATCTTAGCATATTAATCATCTCGAATTTGATGCCATTTTCTTCTTCAGATATCATAGAAAGACCAATTTTTATCTAGTTAAATGTATATGTATTTAAAATTTTATTGTTAGAGATAGCTTCCCCCACATCCAGATTACAAAGTAATTGCATTCTAGTATTTCAATAGTTTCACTTGAAATTGTGATCTCTGGTCAATTTGAGGATTTTGTGTAGGTGAGATGTGGATCACATTTCATCTTTTTCCAGTTGGATAATTAGTTATTCTATATCATTTATTTCAAATCTATATTTTCCCAAGTGATGTGAGATATCATATTTCTCCTATGGAAATTTCTACATGTACTTTGATCTATTTGTGGATTTCATATTCATTTCCATGTTTTTCTTAGGATGGCTTTATAGTATATTCCTATTTTTCTCAGGCAAATCTTTTTTTATTTTTTGGTTTTTTGGGCATCACTGCTCTCTGGTGGTGGGACTAGGAGGCCGAGCCTTTGCTTCTGTGGAGCTGCTGCTGAAATTGAACCTTCATCTCAGTGGGTCTTAGTCCCGCGCACAACCACTACACCATCAGGGCTCAGTCCAAAAATCTTTCTTATTGGTATCATTTTCCATTAATATTCTGAAGGAAATAATTGTATTGCTACTATTTCATAAGAACATTAGAATTAGCTTGCCTAGATCCAGAAAGAAAAACAGTATTTATTTTTAATTTCATTGGATTCATATTACTTCTATATGTTACTTGACAAGAATTAAGAACTATGAAATTGAATTCTTCTATGACATAAGAAGTAATTTCTACTTCTTTAAGTTTTCTTCTTTGCCTTTCAGGAATATTTGACAGTCTTTCTAATACTGTTTATGTATACTTTCTGTCAAGTGTTTTATGTTTTTAAAAAACTCTGTGTTTCATCACTACAAGTGGCGGGGAGAGCGGAGTGGGGACCCAAGGCCCACCTGTGGGTAATTGGACACCCTCTCACAGGGGAGTCTTGGGGAGGAGACAGGCTAGTGAGGCACAGTGAGTGGCAATGAAGCATACAACTTTCCTCTAGTTCCTGAAGGCTTCCTCCCTCCAACTGTCATGGTGTCAGTTCTACCTTACAAATCCAGCTGAACTGGGGGAGGTACACTTGTGGAGATGGGAGATGGAAATGTGGGGAACCCAGGACAGATGAATCCCTTGGGGCCAGTAGTAAGAGTGGAGCTACTGGATGGGTGGAGGAAAAGTTGGGTAGAGAGGGGGAACCAACTTTGGGGATCTAAACATAACCTCCTATGGGGCGAGGCAGACACTGGGAGAGAGGGCGAGGGGAAGTATAGGGCAGTGTAAGTTATGACAAAACCATAATAATTTATAGAGTATTGAGGGTTGGTGGGGGAGTGGGGAGCAGGGATGGAGGGGAAGGGATGGGAGGCTGATGTCAGGGGCTCGGGTGGAAAGGTAGAGGTTTGGAGAATGATGACAGCAGCAGGCATGCAAAGAAGCGTGGCACAATATATGTATTTTTGAATTGTGAAAAATGATGCATGAGCCCCCAGTGAAATGATTAAAAAAACCTCAGTGTTCAACGACATTACATTTTCTAAGGAGTTATTGTTAATATCTGCTGTGTACATATTTTAGGCTAATTTCAAATGAAAGAATTTGTTTTTGCATCAACTTTCTGTTTTCCAAATATATGAGTATACATCTGCTTACATCTTTACATAGACCCTGTTTGGACTCATGGGGACGCAGGGTGTGACAGAGTAGAAGTACTCCACAGGGCTTGCTGTAATCTTTACAGATGGTGATGGCATGCCTTTTTTGCATGGTGGTATTAGATGGGTTTGAAATGATGGCTTTTAGGTTAGTAGGCAAGGGGCAATCACAATCACACTGATTTATTTTACATATCATTTTGCTTCCTTTATAATTTTTATATTTATAGATGCTTATTGCTCTTGCTTATACCTCAAAGTTATAACAAGTAGTAGTGTTGAGAAAGAATACTTTCTTTTTTCTTGATCCTAATTTGAGTGTCTATATGACATTCCCATTAAGTTTCTTGATGGCCCCGGGGGCTGAGTTGAAAAAAGATCTCTTCACATTAAAGATGGATCCCCTAACATGCTTTTTATTTCACAAAATCAGAAATGAGTGTTGAAATATGTCCAAGGCTGTTAGCTATTTTATTTAATAGGTGTTTTTTTTTTCCTTCTACCTTCTCTCACCATCTCCACATGGTGAAAAAAGTATACTTCACCAATTCCATTGATAGTGGGTTTGACCACGTGATTTTCTTTGAATGACAGAATTTGATAAACAATAACAGGAGTCAGTTCTGAGTTCAAGTCACTCTTCTTTTGATGATAAGAAAATGTCCAGAGAGTTGCTAGTACCACCCTGGGAAGCATATAGAGCATACCTGCATCCTTTAGGTGCCATCATGTGGGTACCAATTCACAGCTATCTTATAAACAGCAGAACACTGCCTTGTCCTGTGCCATCCTCGTATTTGTTAGGCTGGAACCCAGAGTTGCAAGCCCTGTGCCAATCCATCTCATCTCTTTTTTAACCTCCACCCTTGGTGTCAATTTTAGGAACTGGTTACTCCTGATAACTGATGACATAAAGTTTCATTGTTTTCACTTTTAGGGAGCATTCTGGTCATACTTCTTGCAAGGCAGATTTGTTTGTTCTTCTGGCATCCCTTGATATTTTTCATAATCTTCATCAGCACCATAATTCAAATGTATCAATTCTTCTTCAACTTTCTTTTTACAACGTCTAACTTTCATGTGCTTAAGAGCCCATTGGAAATGCCATGGGTTGGGAAGATGCACCTTAGTCAAAAAGTGATATCTGTGCTCTTCAACACGTTTGACAGGTCTTGTTCAGCAGAATTACCCAATGCAGTACATTGTTTGATTTGTTGATCACTGCTTTCTTTAGCATGAAACAAAATCACTTCTGCCAAGGAACAGTAAGTTACAGAGCAAATGAGAAAATTAAATATTTGATGCTGTAAATCACTGAGCAAGATATAAGAGCATTTTCCCCATGAGATCACTGTATTGATGCCCAACTTAGTGCAGGCACCCGATTGGTGTAGCTCACTGCAGTCCAGAACGTCTGCACTTAAGCAATCTTCAAATTTAGCCACCCAAATGGGAGGAAAACAGGTGTGCACCACCATGCCTAGCATAAGGGTATGTCTTACTCAATTGTATAGCCATATTTTGCACAAAATCTGTTTTACCATCTACATGACCCTTTTATTCTTACATCTACAAAGAGTGAATTATAGAAATGGATTTTCTAATATTTAATACCAAATTTGGAAACAAAGAGGAAGGAGCAGTAAGAGGAAAATATGACCATAGTGTTAGAAGCAAAGCAGGGAATTACACAGTAGAATTTTGCAAAACTAATGACTACTTCATTGAAAATACTTTTACAAGATAAATGGTGGTGATACATATGTAAATGGATACAAGGGTGTCAAAGTGACTTTGAGAAGAAATGATGGTGACAAACGAAGGTCAATATCATCAGCTAAAATGAGGCCTGGAGCTGACTGTGGAATACACCATCAATTCCTCATACTTAAATTCAGGTTGAATTTGAAGAAAATAAAACAAGCCCATGAGAACCACAATATGCCCTTGAATATATCCCACTCTTCTGTCTCTGATGTTCAGGAGAAAAGATGCTGTGGGAACAAAGATGTGATTGACCTAAGCCATGGTATTTGCAGTTGCCTCACATGCATGTGGAACCTGGAAAATGAAAATAGAGAAGCAGTACATTTTAATTATAGTGCTAGCCCCAAATATCGAAAATAACAGGGATTGCCTAAAGAACAACCACATTTATCATGGAAGAGGTATAACTAGAAGGCTCTTTTGACACAAGGATGCCTAGACGTTATTTTATGTGGTTTGAACATTTTATCAGGAGTGGACAACCTCCGGAAAAGGACATCGTGCTTGGTCCTAGAGGGGCAGAAAAGAGGACTCTGAATGAGATAGATTTACATGGTGACTGCCAGCAATGTGCTCAAACGTAACAACTATGATGAGAAGGGAGCAGGATGAGTCATGTTTTGTTCTATTGTAAAGAGGGGTTCTAAGAGTCTCAACCAACTTGAGGGTACCAATAACAGTATTTCATCATCATTGTATTCTTTTTCCTTATTTTTTTTATTTTTTGGGGGGCATCACTGCCCTTTGGTGGTGGGAGTAAGAGGCCCAGTCTTTGCTCCTGTGGAGTTTCTGCTGGAATTGAACCTCCACCCCAGTGGGCCGCAGTCCTTCGCACAGCCACTATGCCACCGGGGCTCAGCCCCATCATTGTATTCCTGAGGAAGTCTCCTTGAGATTTTCTCCTTGAGAAAGATAAATTTGTCTGTTCATATTTTTTAATGCATAGGGTGGTCAGTTATTGTCCCTTTCACTAGAAAATTATCCATTTTATGTGGGCTTTTCATTTGATTTATGCAAAATGGTTTTTTTAATTTCTAAACAAATATTGGTTTTGGGTTGAGCCCCAATGGCATAAGTGGTTGAGTGCGGGACTATGGCCCGCGGGCTTGGGAGTTCAAATCCTGCGGCAGCAATCAGGAGCAGTACTGGGTAGTGCCCATGATCACCAGAGGCAGTGATGCCCACCAAAAAAAAAAAAATTGGTTTCATGGGCATCTCCTCATTTTAATTTTTCATTTGTGCATGTCCCTGTATTTCTTTATTGGACTTGTCCTTTTTGTTGATTTGTTTCACAAATCCTATATTTTATTAGCTATTAGTTTCTGGACTTGTTGCACAAATGCCATATTTCATTAGCCATTAGTTTCTGTTATTGTTCAGTTTTTTACCACATTTCCTGCTTCCCCCCTATACTCAGTTCACATTATTTTTCAAGTTTTTAAGGTAAAATAGTTTACTTATTTTATTTGGGTTTTTTTTGTTCTGCTTTTTGGGTTTTTTGGTGGTGGGAGTAGGAGGCCCAGTCTTTGCTTCTGTGAAGCCGCTGCCGGAATTGAACTACCATCCCAGTGGGCCACAGTCCCGCGCACAACCACTATGCCACCGGGGCTCAGCAGTTTACTTATTTTAATTAGAAATTATTTGTTGCTGAAAAAAATCACTAATGATAACTTTGCATTGACTTAGCAATATGATCATAGAGTTAACACTGCTCTGTGCTTCATAATGATTCCATTTTAGCAATTTCATCATTTTCATGTAACCCCTTGGTTCCTGAGATTTGTCTAATGGAGAATTATAAAATTCCTAACATAAATACTAGTTTTAGGAAGAGCAAGAGATCAAGACAAGGAAACGAAGAAGCTCTTTCCCCCAAAGTTTTGGTTTTCCATGAGATTGGAAATTTGGCATAACTTGATAGCAGGATTTAAAAACTTCCCAAGACTAATGAGCTCTTTATTATCTGAGTTAGATAATTAAAAGTGCTAGGTCACTTCCCCAAGGTTTACCCAAGGATGGGAACATGATAAGTTCACTGAGCAAATTGATAGGCAAAGTCGAGTAACCATGAACTCCATTTGTGATTGGATTTCGGTTCGGTGAACTTCTGCATGAGCTTTAGGAGCGCCATTGAGACAGGGAGTTACTCCCCGGGCTGCTGACCACAACGTTAGCTGTTTGAAACCATCGGCAGGTCCTTGGGAGAGAGACGAGGCTTTCTATTTCCGTAAAGAATGATAATTTTAGAAACCCCCAGGAGCAGTTTTCTATGTCATGATGAGTCAGAATTGACTGGAAGTGAGCTTATATCTGCTTGTGTCGATAAGAATGAGGCCCTATTCAAAGTCCATAGAGCCCCAAGGGGATGAAGATGGAAGTGCTGGCTGAATGTCCACCCTGCCTTTATCCTATTTTTGAGTCAGCTAATTGACCCTCAAGGTGCTACATTATGCTCCATCAAGTCCAGCGCCTTCGGTGAAATGACTAGATTTTATTAATTGCTAAGCAACTGTGGGAAACCAGGTAAGAGACACACAGATACTCTCAAGTTCTCATTCTGAGATAATTTTAATCACAAAACAGAAACAATTGCAACAAAATATACACAAAATTTAAAAACAAAACATTAAAATGATAAAATATAATCACATTTTGTGTCAAAGTGTTAGGTTTGCTTCAATATAAATTTCGATTCATAAAAGAATAACCAATGTTAGGATGCAGTGAAAGTTTCTTATAGAGAAAGAGCACAGGCCAAACCTTGCAGCCATTTAGTTTACACAGAGCCACAAACGAAATGAAAAAACAACAAACATCTGTGTATTTCCAGATCCAGATACAAGTATCTTCATTCACTAAGCTGAGAAATCATGATTCTCTCCCATACCCTTTCCTATTCTCTTTTCAATTTATTAAGAGCAAAAATAAGAGCATGTGTTAAACAACCTCAGAAGATACACTCTCTAACTCATGGGAAGTGTGAAATTTCAGGTCTTCTGCTTTTTCCATACTCTTATCGTCTGGGTGGTACTGGTCTTCATGGCTATGGGATTCTTGGCTTTGTGCTTTGGATCTTTCCAGACGATGGATCTTATCAGAATGCTCACTGCTCTCAACCTCTGCCTCCAGCTCTGATTCTTTGGATGACAGCTGATGGCTCTGGGATTCCACACTGTGGTCATCTGGCCGCAGGGTCTCATGACTGTCCTGTTGCTGGCTCTCCAAAGAAGAAACCTTCTTGATGTTCTCATCTGAGGCCAAGTCATCAGAGTACTGAATCACAACACAGAGAAAAGAGAGTCCAATGAACACGCGGGGATGGAAACATTGTAATGCTGCTCTAGGAGCTCACTTGCAGGATAATACATTATGAGAGTGATCTACCTATTAGCGCAAGTGAAAAAAATTTGTAATAATCTGTTACATTGTCCCTGACCACACCTTTAGGTCTTAGCTGTCATCTCCTTTAGTTTATACGCATCAGTGGTACATAAATTATGTAGGCAACAGGGCCTATAAAGATGGGGGCAATGATCTCTGTTCTACATACAAGGGAAGTGAGAGCTGCAAGTCACGTGAAGAGTAGATGACAGAATCAAGTCTACGCAGGACCATCCAGTTGTTTGGCCTCAGGAAAACCTGATCGGAAGGAGAACCCCACTGTGTTCCTGAGGCTGCTCATCACCCCCTAAAAAGGACTGTGTCATTGTTCCCCCTCTCAGTGAGCAGCAGCACATTGACTACACCACCACTCAAGCTCCTTAGTAAATGTCAAAGCTGTGTCAAATTGAGGTCCTTTGCCCATCACTAACTGCAGTGTTATTTGCAACCCTGTGATTGCCCTTGGTTATTATAAAAGCCATTGCTGCTTCCTGAAGCCTTTCCTTGATTCCAAGAGTAGAATAAATGCCCACTTGCACTTTAGTCCTACGTGTCCAATAAGGCTAGTAAGGAATTTACCTTGATATCATGGACCTTCCTCAATTTTGACCTCAGCATATCGCCCATGTCACCTCGGACACCACGATAAAAGTCCTCCATGGGCACAATGGAAGGGAACACCGGGATTGGTGGAGCATCACTGGGACCCTGTGTGACCTCTTCATCAGACTCGTCAGAATGATCTGGGTCATCGCTGTGATTTTCGTCATCGGATTCCACGGAGTCCTGGCTGTTGGAGTGGTCACTGTGGTCGTCAGCATCCACATCATCTGTCTGGTCCTGACTCTCCTTGGAGTTCTTTGGGAGGGTCTAAAAATGCAGATGGCCACAGACATCAGCATTTGATTTACAGTTTCCTCTCAGTCTTTACAGTACATACTATTTTTCTTTTACTAAGTTGAAGAATCTCTTCATTCCGCTTCATGGTTTGGGGGAGCTAAGGTGAGCATCTTCCATTTTTTCTTAACTATGCTGATGGGGATCAATGAAATACTAGTCTGCCCTATTTACCTCACTTTCTCAGAAATCTTATTTGGCTAGAGATTGTTCGAGCTGGGTAAGTGCATGTGACACTTCTGCTGAGCACCCTAAGCCCATGCCCTATTGTCATTGGGTCATTTCAGAGTCCTAGTGACCCTAGAGGGAAGGGTAGAAATGTCATTGTGCATTTTCCAGACTCTATCTCTTTATGGGAGTAGAAAAGCCTTATCTTTCTCCAGCAGAATGGATGGTGGTTTGAACAGCTGACCTTTCAGTTAACAGTCAAACATGTAACCCACTATGTGCTCAAGATTCCTCATCAAATCGATTGCATTGTTTTCCATCTTATATATACACTAGACATGACTTAGTTCACTAAATTCAATGATACAATAGATTCAGATATATAATACTGAGGCTGATTTTTCTACGTCACTGGAAAACACAGTATGTATATTTGAACACATGTACCCCAAATCTAAAATCACCTGGCCATTAGCATGGGTAATTAAAAAGATATCCAGTTTTGCAGATGGGTATAAACAGTAGCGCAAGGTCTTAATTAAATTAACCTGTCAATTAATTAGATCCTGCTTAGATTTTAGCTCAGATGGCTATAAAATAGTCTCTAAAGAGTTTAAATAAACATCTCTGAGCATTCCCTTCCATGCTAGACATTTGCACATTAAGAAAAACCTGCTATTTCTGACAGTTAATAGGTCTGTGTGTTTGTATCCTAGGCAAGTTTTAGACTGACCAGTTACTATAGAATTTGCTAATGGAGTCTCATCAGAAGAAATCTAGACAACGCTACTATCAAAAAAGATTCTTATTTCTTGTCTTCCCTATTGAAAGGCTGTACTTACCTCTTGTGTAAGGGTATCCATTTCTTCAGAGGATATGGCCTTCTGCATAGGAAAGGAGGATACGTTAGTGGTGCATTGCATACATGTAACTCCTGGGTTCAAAAGGTTGCCTTTCCAATCCAACTCAGGCCTGGTTTTTAGCTTCATTGTTGGATAGCTTGCAGTGAGAAGAAGACAACATGGTCTATCAGTCAATCAGTGTGCTAAGTGCATATTTACCAACAGGTGGGAGAGGAAGAATGACTCTACTGAGCCAGCCCAAATGGTTGACTTGGTAGATGTTTTTTTTTTTTCCTCTCCTTTTTTTTTAAAGCACTGGGAAAGTTTAGGAGTACCCGTGTTGCAACAAAAATCTGAGGCCTATGAAGATGGGGACCATGATATCTGTTCTACATACAAGGGAAGTGAGAGCTGCAAGTCACGTGAAGAGTAGATGACAGAATCAAGTCTACGCAGGACCATCCCGTTGTTTGGCCTCAGGAAAACCCGATTGGAGGGAAAACCCCACTGTGTTCCCGAGGCTGCCCGTCACCCCCTAAAAAGGACTGTGTCATTGTTCCCCCTCTCAGTGAGCAGCAGCACATTGACTACACCACCACTCAAGCTCCTTAGTAAATGTCAAAGCTGTGTCAAATCGAGGTCCTTTGCCCATCACTCACTGCAGTGTTATTTACAACCTGTGATTGCCCTTGGCAAGGCTGGTAAGGAAGTTACCTTGATATCATGGACCTTCCTCAATTTTGACCTCAGCATATTGACCATATCGCCTTGGCCATCATCATAATAGTCCTCTGTGGGCGCGACAGAAGGGAACATCGGGGTTGGTGGAGCATTACTGGGGTCCTGTGTGACCTCTTCATCAGATTCGTCAGAATGGTGGGACTCGTCAGAATGATCTGGGTCATCGCTGTGATCATCGTCATCAGAGTCATCGGATTCCACGGAGTCCTGGCTGTTGGAGTGGTCACTGTGGTCATCAGCATCCACATCATCTGTCTGGTCCTGGCTCTCCTTGGAATTCTTTGGGAGGGTCTAAAAATGCAGATGGCCACAGACATCAGCATTTGATTTACAGTTTCCTCTCAGTCTTTACAGTACACACTATTTTTCTTTTACTGAGTTGAAGACTCTCTTCATTCCACTTCATGGCTTTGGGGAGCTAAGGTGAGCATTTTCCATTTTTTCTTAATTATGCCCACGGGGATCAATGGAATACTAGTCTGCCCTATTTACCTCACTTTCTCAGAAATCTTATTTGGCTAGAGATTGTTTGAGCTGAGTAAGTGCATGTGACACTTCTGCTGAGCACCCTAAGACCATGCCCTGTTGTTATTGGGTCATTTCAGAGTCCTAGTGACCCTAGAGGGAAGGGTAGAAGTGTCATTGTGCATTTTCCAGACTCTATCTCTTTATGGGAGTAGAAAAGCCTTATCTTTCTCCAGCAGAATGGATGGTGGTTTGAACAGCTGACCTTTCAGTTAACAGTCAAACATGTAACCCACTATGTGCTCAAGATTCCTCATCAAATCGATTGCATTGTATCCCATCTTATATATACACTACACATGACTCAATTCACTAAATTCAATGATGCAATAGTCTCAGATACATAATACTGAGGTTGATTTTTCTACTGCATCAGAAAATAGAATGTGCTTACTGAAATGTTAAGGGTTCAAATCCACCAGTGACTTCCTGGGAGACAAGACCTGGCCATTTGCTCTGGTCAAAATTAAAGCCTCAGAATTCTTATGGGGAAATTCTGCATGGTTATATACAGTCATTAAGAGTCAGAATCAACTTGTTAGCACACAGCAATTGCCTTGTGTGGCCACCTAATTTTAATTCAGATTAAACTGAAAATTCACTCCTCAGTCGCACTAGCCACATTTGGAGTGATCAATCATTAGTCTCGGGTAAACCCTTTTGGGCTTTCCATATTTCCATGAACCTCTATTTTTGTGGTTTTCTGGGAGTTAGTCTCTGTGAACCAGAATTGACTCCATGGGAGTGAGTTAGAGGTATTAAGATCTTGAGCTCATTCACTCTTATGCTAAGTCGCTTTAAGGACATGCACATCCATTGCTTCACGTGCCCTTTTAGGAGGTATCTTGCTACATTTTATTCTATCAAGAAGGCAACACTTCTTGTCCCCAAATTGTGTGACTTCCATTTTCTCCGAAAAGTTGTTTCTTTTCTGTTTTATTCTTGTGAATCAACATCCACGTTCTCAAATCAGTCGAAAACAAAACAAAAAGACATGCTTACCACACAGAACACACAAATGCACACACAATGCACAAAGTCATACCTCTCTTCATTAACCAAGCTAACTGCACTCAGCCCAAGAGACTCTACAGGGGCCTCTGCTCTGTCCAATTGAATTGGTACTTTGTGTGCCTTCTTGTCTAAGCATCTTGGGACAGTGCCCGTGTGTTGTTTGGCTGTCATCGTTTCATCTGTTGTGGATGGTCAGGTACAGCTAGGGAGCTGAAGTAGTGACTTGGTCTTACGGGAGTTTAGGGAAACGTGACCTAAAATCAGCTGACAGGCTCAATAGATGCAAGCAGCATAAACAGACTTTCTTTGCACAAGGAGCCTCTTGGGAAATACCCGAGGAGATAAGTAGGACTAGGAGCATAGTCATGCAACCCGTTCTGACTCACATCAGTGGCAAGTTTTTAACCTAGCTCTCCACGGAATAAAACAAACAGAATTTTCTATTTTCAGAACAATATGTTGACTCATAGAAAATGCCACACGATTCCATAGAATTCTGTTTATATACATACTAATGGTTCAGAGCATTGTTTTCTGTTTTCTTTTTTCTCTGCATCACTTCCCTGGTGGGAGTAAGAAACCCAGCCTGGCTTCTGGAGAGCTGCTGCAGGATTTGAACCGTCAAGCCTGTGGGCCACAGTCCCGTAAACAACCCCTACGGCACCAGAGCTCCGCTCGCATTATTTTCTAAACTAATGAAAAGCCTGCATTGGTTTTAAGATGCTATCGAAAAAATTTAAAAAATGATACTATGCTAGGTACTGCTATAGATCCATAGCAAGCAGACAGTAGACCTTTCTAATGTACCCGGGCTTCATTGTGAGAATAAATGCTGTTGCAACTTGCAGAACGGCAGTGTCTCGGGCCTCTAGTGATACATCATATGTAAATAATGTAAGTATGACAGACGGACAAGTTGCTTACCTGATTCTCCTCAGAGCTGCCGGAGTCTGCATGGTGTTTGACCTTGAAATGGAAAGAAATGGGAGTCAGGATGGGATTGTGTCCCGAGTACATGGAGGCCCATGATTTCTGGATTCAGGGTGTCAGTGATACTCACTGGAAGGGCGAAGGCCATGGCTAGGAGGCAACAGCAAAGCACTGCGACCCTCATGGTGGTTTTTCCTGCAAAGGATTTATTTTAGGAACAGTGGATCTTCTCAGAGGTGAAGACAGTGATGCCTACTGATGCTGCCACCTCAGGCGATAATCACCAGTGCAGTTTGTTTGTTTTCTGTAGAATGTTTTCTGCTGCTCAGGGAAATCTGTTCTTTTTCATGCCATGCTCTTTTGAATTATATTTGCAAATACCACCTCTATTCTATACCTCCTCTGATCATGCAAGGAAGGCATACATTTCACAAGTTCATATCCTCTTTTTAAATCTTGAGTTCCAGAGAGTATAGCTCTACAGCTCCATAGCCCATTTATTTTAGCCTAAAGGCAGACCAGTCATTGCCCATTAATGGACTAAGCTAGCATAGAGATTATTTTATTTTTTCAGAAGATAACACAAACAGGAGAGAAAATAAAATGATGTAAGAAAATATTCTCTATCCCAGGTGAATTTCAAATATCATTTTTCAATTATTATGAAGGGACTACTTAAACAAATGGAACTAATCTTTAAAGTGATTTATGCCCCTAAGAAAACTGGTGTAGAAATTTGAAATGTGTGAAAAAACACTGAAGACAGGGAACAGCTTTTTTCTATGTGATAATTAGCATCCGGATGAAAGATTTCAAATGCCCAACATTCAGAAAGAAGGTTCCCTAGCCTTTGAAATTAGAATAATGTCCCTTGGCAATGTCTCTACAATCATCTATTAATAACTATGTGATTAAGATCATTCCAAAAGAGTATAGAAAAATACTTTTCCCCTTTCTGAGATCCCAATGGAAGGATTTTAAAGTTTTTATTTACAACAGACTTTTCAGCATAATAGATTATCTTTCTTCTAGTTCTACAATACTTATTCAAAAGGCTGCTAAGAATTTAAGGCTGAGACAACTTGCTTGCAGTTACAGTTAGTTCAGTGAAATTCAATGCAGACATCCAAGCACAGCAATAGCGCAGCAAACTGCAGACTCACCTGGACAAGTGTCTGGCTGAGGCAGCAGTCACGCGGGAGGAGAGATGCTGCTGCCACTCCCTGGCCTCCTCTCTCTGCTTGCTGAGAACTCAGAGCTTCCAGAATTTAAAGGCTGCTCCTGGAGGAAGTGACCCACCAACGCCGGGAGGTGGAGAGATGCGTCATGAGGTTTGTGCCCAACCCACCTGCTCCCACACTTCCTTTTCTGGTTTTGTGGTTTGAAAATGAAAACAAACAAAACAAAACAAAAACAGCACACACACACACACAAACTACACCACAGATAAAGCATTACTTATGTGCAATATCATTAGCGTGGCCTTTCCTGGAGGGCAGCATCACGGAAGATTGCTTAAGGCTTAGGGTGGGGAGGTCTCAGTTGTCCTAAGGAAGGGTTTGTAACAGTACTTGTAAATGTTTAAGTCATAGTGTCATAGTCTCTGGTTTAGAAGAAGTACCCCGATGGGTTGAAATGGTGTGGATTTTTGTTTCTTTTCGTTCAAGGAAAGGATGAAGGTAATGTGTGCCAGCACCGTTGCCTCCATGATTGTTCAATCAGAGATGGAAATGTTAGAGAGCTTAGAGGACAAACCTGCACCCTGATGTTTAAGTGAAGTTTTGTAATTTCAAGTCAGCAGCCACTTGCGTGCCAGATAAGTGACATTAGAATTCATGGGTTTACCTTTCAAGGGTATAGGGCTTGGTTACATTGTGGATGCTATTTGAATTGGTGGGAAGTGATCAATCTGATAGCTTGCTCTGCAGGAAGGGGGAAATGGTCAACTCTGCAGTTGTGAAAGTATTTTATGAATAAGAGCACGATACAGACGCGGGTGTGAGGTAATCCAAATTTTACTCCATTCTGCCAACTAGCTGTACAGTTTTGAGCAAATCATTTAACCCATTACCTCATCTGTAAAATGGAGGTATTGTGATTTTGCTCAAAGAACTTTGAGAGTTTGAACGAATAACTATATGTAAAACTAATCACTGGGCACATATTAAGCACAACATAAATATTAATTATTAGCCAACATTTTTTACTGGGGTAATTGATTTGCAATACCTTTATGTGCAATGGATTGTTAGAAATGATAACATATCTTTATCCTGTATATACCAATAGGGTTAAATTACCTTTATATTAATAGACTTACTTTGTTA